>VWZI01021441.1:60392-77974 GCA_013396835.1 Psilopogon haemacephalus | reverse complement strand
TTTTTCCAGTAGCTTTTGTTTATCTCAAGAGAATGGGTGAGAGATCTCCTGGAAACCAGCTGCTTTCAGAAACTTTATAACAAAATGTGAGCATTTTCCATTGTGATAGTTTGACACTGACAGGATTCAAACACCTTTGTTGGTTACAATGAAGTCAGCATATTTGCTCCCAAATGGAAAATTCTGTGTTCAAAAAATACATCTTTCAGAATAGCATAGAGTTTGAAATTAGTTGTAAAGTAGGTCCTTTAAGTAATTCAGCATTCTGTATTACATAGGAAAGACCTTTCCAGGTTCTTCAAATTTGCCAGAGTTTTAAAATTAATTGAAAACCTTCACATAATCTGGTGTGTAATTAAAATAGCTGAGGGTCCCATAGTTGTCCCACTGCATTTGTAGCTCTTCAATACCCTAGTAAGAGAAAATGCCGTTTAATTTCCTCAGTCTTAGGGATGGAAGCTAATTATTGCACTGAATCAAACACTGAGTGGACTGTTTAATTGTGACAAAGTTATCTGCCACATCTATGTTTGGAGAGGCAAATGGCAAACGGTTTTGAGGACACATTTGTTGAATCGATTCTAGCTTAACATACAAATCCCACTCAAAATTGAATTAAAAAAAAAAAAAAGAAAAATCTTTCTGCAGCACATAGGTAAACCAATATGCTATCCACATGCTCTGCTAATACTGGCAGCTGTGCAGAGAACAGATATCAATTAAATGGATTAGGCCAAAGAAAGTATAAATACAGAATTCAGGCAAATTACCAAAACCTGCCCTCATTCAAATGTATTTCTCATTTGAAGTCTGAGTATTAACTGCATTGAATGTCGAATGTACCCTATTTGTCCTTGGCGAGCTTGCAGAGGTTTTGGTATGTATGAAGAGGCAGCACAATATGAAGCCAATTCACTTGAACACAGGCTGGATGTTTTTTAAATTCATCATATCAAAGCCAGCACTTTGCAGGCCTCTTTAGAATAATCAAATGATACAAAGGCTTCTTTCTAAATAAACAAGTGGGACTCATAGGCTACTAAGACTTTTTTTTCAAATACTCGGGCTCAGATCAGATCAGTTGCCTCTGAGCTCAGACAGACTGCGCTCTATGTTGGCTGTCAGGAAAGAGATTCTATCTCTTGTGTGCTTAGGCCCCCCCTAATTGCGTCTTACTCTTGACTCTTTCGAAATAACGAGTCTATCCTCCCCACGGTTTGCAGAACACATGCGCAGGAAATAGCAGGACTGCACAAAAATTCTAACCAGATGACGGAAAAAATGTTTGTCAAACTGAGAGTACTTGAGAGATTTTCTTCTTCCAAGAGGCCTGTATATAATTCAGTAAATAGTCTCTCCTGGAATCAATTGACTCTATCTTAAGAAAGCTCTTACTTCTTATTCCACTATTATTTTGCAAAGCACTCTTTTAACATACACAGAAAGATTCTAGGGTATAGCTTGCACCCTTTATTGGCACGCATAAAAACTATGTTTGTAAAAAAGAGGGACAAAAAGCCCCAAAAGTGAGAAATGATGCATTGGAGGGCAGAAAAAAAAAAAATCATAAAAATGATATTATTTTCTCAACTTTGTTAACCTAAAAAGATGATTAAAATACTTCAAGAAGTCTAAGACTTGGTTTGCTGAGGTATTCCTTGAAATGATGATTTTTTTCCCCCCTATTTGTCCTTGGCAGCTCTGGAGTGTTTACCTCAGCACTTTCAGAAGCAGCCTGCGTCACTCAGTACTGGAACAAGTTATTTTCAGGTCAGATTTTCAGGCGAAGCACAATGAGGTGTTAGGAATAGCCATTGGCGTGTTTCCCTGTCTCCAGAGGTTTTCCTCCCTTGCCAACATTCATTTTCAGAAATAACACTTATTTACCTAGGGTAATTCTCTAAATACCTCTGACACGACCAAGTAAAATTATTTACTCAGTCACTGAGGTGAACTTATGGAGTCAAGCTTGCAGGTTATATAAATAAATCTGCCTCTTTTGAAGGACAAGGACTAGCACTGATGTTCACCAAGGACTGGGCTCCCATCCAAAGTTCAAAGAAAATTTCCCAAGAAAAGATATATCTTAATGGAGTCATCTGTGACAAAACACAATTGGGATAAATATTCACCATGAAATCTGTGCTCAGGCTGTTATCACACATGCCTAAGATGCCTTGTCTTGTTCACCTCTGTCTTTGGAGTTATTGCAACCTGCACCTTGTCATGTCTGCGTTCCTCACAGTAACAGTTTTAAAAGGCCATTTCAGGGACAGTTTTGCTCTTTCTGCCTGAGTTCACTTAAAGAGTAGAGAAGACTCCAGTAAAGCAGAGTAACATTATTTAGAGAAAAGAGAAAGTAAGAAGAGGAGAAGGGTTGGTACTCCTTTAAAAAAAAAAAAAAAAATCAGAGTAGGGATTTCTGTAGAAGGATCCTGAATAGTCATCAAATCTCTACCTTGCCTGAAGGTAGGATCAGGAATGTTCTTCTGTTCTTACTGCAGCTAGATGCTTGACTATTGCAGTGCCTTACAGACCTATTGGTAAGAAGCATTTGTTCCAAACCACTTGATATACCCTTGGTGTAACTTGGTCCAAGTGGACATGAGGAAAGAAAAAATATTACCTTCCTGATTATAGTTTTCTTTTACAGATTTTAAGAAAATATTAATTATTGTAGGCACTTCTTTATAGTGAACACTCTCACTTGCTTTAGTCTTCCTTTTGCAGTTCATATCTCTTACATGTATTAAATATATCTGGACTTCAAAATCCTCTCCTTGAAGCTTCTTGGTTATTTTGACTCACACTCATTACCATACTTAGGTTGTTTTCTGCTCTACCACTGTTTGGATGGTCCTCTCCCATCCTGTCTTTGTATAGTTACTTCCTTGTGTCTCAGAAGATAATTTACCTGCAATAAAGTAAGTCTTCACATTTTCTGATCTTCATTGAAGTAATAAAACTTGCCGACCCATGGATTGAGAAGATACTAAAGAGCACCGTATGGGAGCTTTCCTAGTGCCTTGCCTCTCTTTCCTTATGGTGCCTTCAGATTCTCTGTTCCTCCTCTTTCATATCCCTGCAAGATACATAGCCACCTTCTGTCAGCTTGGCCTGTTGTAAGGGATAGGAAGTTCATGTCAGTCTCATGAATTGGTACATCTTCATTACAAATCCATCTGCCCTAGCAGTATTAGTAACTAGTTTTACAGATTTCTTTTCTTTTGAACACCCAGGAAGGATTCTGAATAATAAATGTCAGGTGACCTAACATCTTGTTTTTCATAGAGTCATAGAATCAGTCAGGGTTGGAAGGGACCACAAGGATCATCTAGTTCCAACCGCCCTGCCACGCCCAGGGACACCCTACCCTAGATCAGGCTGTCCAGAGCCTCATCCAGCCTGGCTTTAAACACCTCCAGGCATGTGGCTCCAACCAGCCCCCTCAACAACCCATTCCAGGCTCTCACCGCTCTCATGCTGAAGAACTTCCTCCTCACATCTAATCTGAATCTCCTCACCTCCAGCTTTACTCCATTCCCCCTAGTCCTGTTCCTACCTGATAGCCTAAAGAGTCCCTCCCCAGCTCTTTTGTAAGCCCCCTTTAGATAGTGGAAGGCCACAATAAGGTCACCTTGGAGCCTCCTCCAGACTGAACAGCCCCAACTCTTTCAGTCTGTCTTCATAGCAGAGGTGCTCTAGCCCCCTGATCATCCTCGAGGCCCTTCTCTGGACACACTCCAGCATATCCACATCCGTCTTGTAATAGAGTCTCCAAAACTGGATGGAGTACTCCAGGTGGGGTCTAACCAGGGCAGAGTACAGGGGGAGAATCACCTCCCTCAATCTACTGTTCACACTTCTTCTGATGCATCCCAGGATCTGGTTGGCTTTTTGGGTTGCAAGTGCACACTGCTGGCTCAGGTTGAGTTTGTCTGACTACAAAGTTTCCCCTAAGATTAACAAGTTGTCTCCTACTGAAACACTTATACATTTTTTAAAAATTAAAAATTAAATAGTTCAAGCTACCAGTTCTCAGAATTGACTAGTAGCTCTCTTTAAATCTGGGATGATATTTTTTTCTGAACACCAAATTTCAACTGTCATAACCTATAGCTTATATGAAAAAGAAAGAATAAAACTGTCCTCAGATATAATTGTACTCTAATTAAAATAGAAATTTATTTGAGGGGTATAGCATACCAATTGTGAAACATTAAAGGACAAGGACAGCAGTATCAGAAAAATGCTTCAATGGGTACCTTTAAATATCCTCAGTGCCTCCATTTTTCAGAAAACTCTTTGGATTACAGAATTCAAGCAGGCCCATGTAAAAAATAACTGCTTGGTAGTCTAGGTAGTAAATTGAGAGTGAAACTTCATGTACTTGGTCATTTCAGCTTCCACAGTCTATAATGAAGAAGAATTGGGTGTATCTGTGCAAAACCAGGATTAAGTAGTTATATAGTGTCACACTGTTTGACTTTTTAAGCTTCTTTTACTGGAAAGCTTGCTTTTCCAAGCTTGTTTTTCTTTGATTTTTTTTTGAGTATGAAAAGGTTTAGTTTTGATTCTCTTACTGCTTCACTGGCAAAAGGGATTCTTCCCATTGTTTTTAGATTTTCTTCACTTTTCTTTTGTAGAGTTGCTTTGTGTGTGATAGCTTTCTGTTAAAGTCTCAGGTTTTTTATTCTCTTGACTTAACTAGCCAGCAGTTTCTAGGAAGGAATGGATAATTGTTGGGAAAATTTGGGGACATGAGGCATGCTGTAACATTCAGCGTACAGCCAAGAGGTTGTTTGGGTTCCTCTCTTTGGACTGAGTTTGGTTTAGTCTTCTGCCAACTTTCATTTTATATTTACTGGACAGTGGGAAAGTCACAGATCACTTCAAAGGTGCAAAAGTTGGAACAAATAACCTTCCATTACAAGTACTGAAACAGCTACAGTACACCCCTGGCCACCATAAATGCCTACAACCGAGAAGAAAAAAATCTGACTTAATTTTGTAGCTGAAGATCTGGAATCCAGTTCCTATCAATAAAATCATGCAGGAATTTGCATAAGGAAGAAAAGATAATTCCCATGTCTGTGGTAGCAATGCACCACCACCTCAGTGAGAGGTAGGGCTTGTCCAAATCACTGTTACCTGTTACCTACTGTTACTCTCTGAGCCACTTACATCCAATAGCACACTTCAGTTTGCCAAGCTGCCCATGGCAACTATTATAGTTGCTGTGGAAATGTCTGCTTCTCAGAACTGCCAGGGACTGCAGTCCATTGTCTGAAGCACCCATATCTTTGTCAGTACTCCAACTCTGTGTCTAGGTTTGCGCAACAAACCTTTTATCCATGCCGTCTACTGGAATAGAGGGCCATCAGAGGGCTGGAGCACCTCTCCTATGAGGACACACTTCAGTGTTGGGGCTGTTCAGTTTGGAGAAGAGGAGGCTCCCAGGTGGCCTTAGTGTGGCCTTCCAGTATCTGAAGGGGGCCTACAGAAAAGCTGGGGAGGGACTTTTTAGGCTATCAGGTAATGAGAGGACTAGGGGAAATGGNCTGTTTCACTCATGTGCACATAGAAAGACCAATAATGACTGGAGGAGGCTCTGCCCAGTCTGATCTAGGGTAGGGTGTCCCTGGGCATGGCAGAGGGGGTTGGAACTAGATGATCCTTGTGGTCCATTCCAATCCTGACTGATTCTATGACTCTATGAGAAGTACCACCTGTTGTGGTATTTTTCCAGTAGACTACTTGTAAAATAACTTGGTTTTGTTTGGTTTTGGTTTTTTTGTTTGTTTGGTTGGTTGGTTTGTTTTGGTTTGGATCTTTTTAATCACAGTATTCAGTCTTTGACAGTTTTTTCTCTGTTGTGGTTTGGATATTTTTAGTATATTTTCAGTAGACACTAAATTAGTTGCCTGCCTCAAGTGTTTTTGCAGCTCTTAAAATATTTCCCCTCAACTTTTATATATATTTATTTTCTTCCCTCCTATTTTTTTTCTATT
Source organism: Psilopogon haemacephalus (assembly GCA_013396835.1). NCBI lineage: Eukaryota > Metazoa > Chordata > Aves > Piciformes > Megalaimidae > Psilopogon > Psilopogon haemacephalus. The sequence goes on along the minus strand of VWZI01021441.1, from coordinate 71,963 downwards.
AATATTGGGTTCATATATCACTGAATGTGTTATCTGTGTTTTGTGGTACAATACAGTAAGCACTATATATCAAAGAAAATATTTTCACTGTAGCATATCTTTTATCATTGCAGTATAAATATTCCTTGAGCTTGCTTACAGTATTCTTTCATGGCACTCTTTTGGCATTTAAGTTTTTTGAAAATCATCCTATAAAACATTAAGCCCCAGTTATTCTAGACTGAAGCTAAATTAATTCATCTGGTTTTATCCTGTAGTGCTGACTCAGCTTTGAACTTGGGCAGAATGTCTTAAAGTACACGATAGATACATGTGTTCATATTTTCATATCATCATAGAACTGTTTTGGTTGGAATAATGTTCTAAGATCATTGAGTCCAATTGTCAGCCTAACACCACTTTGGCCACTAAATCATGTACTGAAGTGCCATATCTACATGTTTTTTTGACATCTCCAGGATCAGTGACTCCTCCACCTCACTAGGCACTCTGTTCCCATGCCTGACCACTAAGTAAAGAAGTTTTTCCTAATCTAAATCTAAACTTGCGCTGACACGACTTCAGGCAATTTCCTCATGTTCTGCCACTTGCTGCTGGAGAGAAGAGACTGACCTCTGCCACACTACAAGCTCCTTTCAGGTAGTTGTTGAGCAGTGAGGTTCTCTCAGCCTCCTCTTCTCCAGACTAAACAGTCCCAGTTCCCTCAGGCACTCCTCATAAGACCTGTTCTCCAAGCCCTTTATTAGCTTTGTTGCCATTCTCTGGCCACTTTCAAGCAGCAAAATGTCCTTCTTGTAGTGAGGGGCCCAGAACTGAACACATTATTCGAGGTGCAGTCCAAAGCAGTAAGGAGAACACAAAAAAACTATTAAGAAAAGAATGAATTCGAAAATATACTTACATTACTGAACATAGACCTGGTACACTTATCTCTTGAGCACTAACCTCAGATCTGGTTACTTCCTTTTTGAAAAAAATCACCCCATCTGCCAAGACAAAGAAAAGGGCAAAATGACTGATGTAAGTACAAGACAAATTCCAGGAATTCTAAGGAAAGAGCAAGAATGGACTTTGATGAAAGGGAGATGAGACATTATCAGGCAAGAGCTCTGAAATTAATTGAAGAAAGTTGTCCTGTCTTGGACTCTTGAACACACTGCCACAAGGCAACATGGAAGCCAAACATCTTGCGTGAGCTAAGAAAGTGATCTGACATGGTGGATGCAGTTAGATGTAAGGAAAACCTTTGACTTTGGAGGTAAGAGTATCCTTTCACTCATTTTTCAATCAACATTTTCTTCTTTTTGATTGTGGGCAAAGTTATTCTAAGGGATTTAAGCAGACATTTTTATTCATGACTTTATTCCACAGTGTAACAAAGAAACACCTCAAAATACACTCAAGACAAATGAAAAAATACACTCTTAATACTATGACTATACTTTAACCATTCTCTTCCTTCCTTTAAAAAATAGGGGGGTTGTGAGATCCTTCTTCATTTAACAGCAGTTATGTAGTTCATGTTGTTCTTAACTTCAAAGGTATATCATAAAAAAAGCTGAATGTTGCCATTAGTTCCACGAACAGAAATCAAGGCAAATTGTGTCATTTTTAGTATCACTGTTCTACATTATACTGTACAGCTGATACAAATACAAACGTGAAGGTGTCTGGGGCTAGATCCCTGCTTAAGTAATGGAAGACTCTGAAAGAGGCTGGTGATTTTTCAGCAACAGTAAGAACACTATTGGTTTTCTTGAGTATTGTAAACAAGTCCCCAGAAGAAAAATGAAAAATATTTTCCTGTATAGCTCAATTTAATTTTGCAATTAGGTGGGAGAAGACTATAATAGAAAGCTAATATTTACTTGGGATTTGCTTTCTGCTTTGGCCAAAAGAACAAGTTCCTCTAGTTATTTATAAGACTTTTGATCTGTTTTCATGTGCCTCTCACTGAGGAAAGCAGCCACAAGGGCTAATTGCCGTTCGTAATATGTGCTATGGGGGTACCCAAAGTACAAACAAGACTGGGTACCTAACACAAGTATCATATGTTTGGTACTGCAGCAAAGAGAGTTTTATTGCTTCAAAGGAATGAAAGTATATTTGCTTAGGTACTGTAGAAACCCTTAGTGGTACATTTAATTCCTCTGCCCTTTTGGTCACATTTACAGCATTATTTATAACCCTTTCTGGCTTGGTCTCTGTCACTTGATCTAAAGGTATGTTAAGACAACTCTCACAATGTGTATGAATGCTCAGGAAGATGGCTTTGCAAAGTAGTAAAACGTGAAGCATTTTCTTTTTGTTTCTATGTATTTAATGATTATGAGAAGAAATATGACAAGGTAACCTAGAAACCCTAAAGCAAGTATTCACCATCATTTCTGTTGATATTATTATGCTTGACATGGTCAGTGTTTCAGTGATGTCATTTTGTTTCATGTGAAGTTATTATTCAAAACCAACAACAAATAGAGTGCAGAGTCTGTGGTAAGCTTAGAGAGTATTCTTTTTAGTTTCTCTCTGTCACTCCAACATGAAGGATTATTCAATAAGTACCATAGGTTTTTAATGTCTCAGCCAGATTCTTTAAGACAGAATATGCCACTTTCTGAGGAATAAGGTCATATCTCTTTTTCTTACATTTTTGGAGACAAGGTTTTCTTTGCCAAACCCAGATAAACTGTGACACCATGCCACCTTCAGCCACTCAGTGAAACTGAACCCACTTGGACATTTGGCAAGAGCTAGAGCGTTCTGAGGGTGCAGTAGCACAAGCATTGGTGATGCTGTCCTATCTCTGCCTCTTTCATCTCAGAAAGGCAATGGCACAATAATCAAGAGGTGTTTGATAAGTTTAGCAGCCTTTAGCTTGATATTTTTTCTGTAAGAGGACTACACAAGTTATGAACTGAGGGGAGAAGCCTGCCTGTATCCACTGAGCTGCTGTAGCTTTCACATTTTCACAAAGGCTGATGATGCCTTCCAAAAATTATACAAATCAGTAACACTTTCAAGATTTGTCATCTCAAGTTACCATTTCTGCTCATAACATCCACATTGTCTCTCTCTTGACTTGCTGCAGCTCACTGCTGCCTGTTTGCACCTTCATCCTTTACAGATTCATGGATTTAGAGATCGCACTGGATTGGAAGAGACTCTCAAAGGTTATCTTGTCCAATCTCCTTGCAGTGGGCGTGGGCACCTCCAACCAGATCAGGCTGCCCAGGGCCACATTAAGTTTGATCCTGAACGTCTCCAGGGACAGGACCTCCACCACACATTTGGGCAACTTGTTCCAGTGTTTTACCATTCTCACTGTAAAGAATTTCCTCTTCATATGCAACCTAAGTCTGTGCTGCTATGGTCTGAAACCATTGCCCCTGGTCCTATCACTGCAGCCTTTCTAAGAAGTCCTTTCCCAGCCTTCCTGTAGGTCCCTTTCAGATACTGAAAAGTAGCTATAACATCTCCCTCAGGGCTTCTCCTCTCCAGGCTGAACAACCCTAACTATTCCAGCCTGTCTTCACAAGAGAGGTGCTCCAGCCCTCTGATCATCTTGGTGACCTTCCTCTGGACCTGCTCCAGCAAATCCATGTCTCTTGTATTGGGTGCCCCAGAGCTGGACACAGTACTCCAGATGAAGTCTTAGCAGAGTGGAGTGAAGTGGCAGAATCACCTCATTCAACCTACTAATCCTGCTTCTTCTGATGCAGCCCAGGATGGGATTTGCCTTCTGGGCTGCAAGTGTGCACTGTTGGCTCATGTCCCACTTCTCATTTACCTGTACCTCATGAGTAATTTTCTGCAGGGCTGAAAATATATTGATATCCAGGGTTACCCTGACCCAGGTGCAGGACCTTGCACTTTGTCTTAACGAACCTCATGGGATTCTTTCCAGCCCAACTCTACAGCATGTCCAGATCCCTCTGGATGGCATTCCAGCCTTCAGACTTATAAACCACACCAGTCAGCTTGAAATCATCTGCAAACTTGCCAAGGGTGCACTCAATCTCACTGTCAATATAATTGGTGAAGATACTGAACAGCATTGGTCACAATTCAGACCCTTGAGGGACACCACTTGTAACCCATCTCTATCTGGACATGGAGTCATTGACCACTACCCACTGTATACAATCATCCAGCCAGTTCCTTACCCACTGGACAGTCCACCCATCAAATTCATATGTCTCCAGCCTAATGAGAAACATGTTGTGGGGGGCTGTGCCAAAGGCTTTACAAACCTCCAGACAGATGACAGCTGATCATCTTCGGTGCCCACTGATGTAGTTACACCACCTCAGAAAGCTGCAAGGTTGGTGAGGCCATGTTATCTGTCTCACATCCCTGTGCCTCTGTCCTGTGATCTTCCCAGGCATGGAAGTGAGGCTGACAGGTGGGTAACTTCCAGGGTCCTCTTTTTCACCTTTAAAAAAAAAATGTCTGCACTGTTTCCCTTCTTGCTGTCTCTTTCCAACTTCATCAGCCAATTCCTGCAGAGCTCTGGAATGCATCTCATCAGACCCTGTAGATTTATGTATGCTGAGATTCCTCAGGTGGTACTGAACTTGACCTTCCCTTAGAGTGGGAGGGACTTTACCCACTGGCCTGCTCCTAGTGGTCCATCAGCTTGGTGAGGGAACAGATCAGATAGCTGTCGAAGACTGAAGAAAAAAAAAGTTATTTACCTGATGATTAGCCTCTGTATTTGCACTTTTAGCAGTTTTATTACCGTAGTCATTACACTTGGTACTTAGATGCCAGAGTCTAATGAGTCCATTCAATATCTGCTTTTATTTGTTACAAAAGGAGCATTTCTGTCTCTCATGGTTGCTGAAAAAACTGTGGAACTTGAAAAGCTCAGAAACCACAAGCTGACTTAAAAAAAAAAAAAATATCAACAAACCCCCAGCTTATTAGTTTTAAGACAGTATTACAACACTTTTTTTCCCAGCCCTCTTTCATGATTTTGGTATGCAGTGTACTTAAAGCTTTGAGCAGTTGCTGAGCACAACTCTTTGCAATTCTGCTAATAGAAAAATAAAATCAGAATAAACACACCACACCCCCAAGTGCACTGTACATTTTCTCCATATGACACAACCTGAGTGAATAACATTGCAGAAAATACTGCCTAAACATAAACCATTGAGTTTCTGGCTGATCTTCCTTTCTAGAAGAGTAGAAGGAAATGTTTGTAATTTTTTATGCAAATTGCCAAATGTCCAGTCAAATTAAAAGTAAGTTTTAAAGAGCCAGACAAAGATGTCTGAAGTTTTAAAAAGTGAGAAAGTTTGTGCATAGGCCATAGGGTCTGGCAACCCTTGCATCCAATATTAAACAATTTTTGATTAATTTTTCATCTGTTACTTTCACTTGTTTAAATAGTAATGCTGCTGACACTAAAAGCCCTGACATAACACTGTAATTTTTCAAGACAGGCTGACTTCAAAGGACTGGCTGGGAGATGATGAAAGGATGCAGCAAACTTACAAGGAGTCAGCCTCCAAATTCATCATTCAAATAAAAGAAATAATTGGCTCTGCAGTTCTGTTCTGAGCATGAATTGCTGTGCCCAAGCACTGCACATTTTTCTTACATAGAGAGGTATTGCTGCATGGGGCCCCTTCATGGCTCTGCAGGTCTTGCACAAGGTAATGAAAAGACTCCCAGCAGCATCTGGTATCAGTTTCTCCTTTGCCGTGGCAAACTGCTAGTGTTATAATCAATCCATGCCATTTGGTTTTTTCTTCCTTTGTAGTCCTTGCAAGAGGTTTCTCTCTCAGATTTTTGATTTACTGTTGGGTTATTTCTTTGTAGTTTTGTGGTAATTTCTGACAAACAGCCAAATGCTTTGAAGTTCACTCCTCAGAAATTATTTCTTGGGTTGGAAGAAACAGAGAGATCAGAGTTCTATTCATTCTGGCTAAAGCTAAAAGAGCAATGATATGATGTTAAATAAGCGGAGATGCCAAATATCCCTGGAACTTAAGGCCTTATGTCCTATGTATCTGCTGTCTAGTCCTTGAAGAAAGGCACAATGCCAATTCCAATTTGATGGACAAATCGGAGGCTCCTGTTTTCTGCCTCCCTCAAGAAAACAAAGTGGACCAAGATTTTCTAATCTGACTTATGACACTTTCTAGCTTTTCAAATAGTCTTGGGATCTTATGGGTTCCCTTCACTTACATATATGAACCTGAGAGTTCATTTACAAGTGGGATCCATGCCAGTGCCAGAAGTTTCTCCTAGTTGAGCTGGACCCATGGTCAAATACATGTCTCTTTCACTCTTTTATTCCTTTGTTTTGGTGGCATAGAGCAAAGGTGCTCACAGACACCACCACAGGACAGTGTTTGTGTAAGCGCTTCCAATAAAAATTCATTCTCAGGTCTGGAAGACCATGAGGGGGTGGTGTAGTGTGTTCATAACATTGCCCTCCACTTGATCAGCAAAGGGCCGCCTCGTGCAGCTATTTGTAAATCATCTCGATCGCATCAGTAAAAGCATTAACTAATCACTGAAGTCCTTTTATAGCAGTCTCTGATCTAGATCTAACTGCCTTTGAGCAGACACTTGGCAAGTCTGAAACATCTTCTGCTCAAGGAAATGGTGTCAAGTCCTTTACCTTACGTTTACCACTAAAGAAGGGAAGAGGAGGAAATGAACTGCCTCTGGAGTCTTACTCATAATAAATACAACTACTGAGTATCTATAGGAATTGCTATACAGCAGGCTCCAGTTGTGCAAAGAAGTTATTTTCCAGAGAATGCATAGTCTAGCAGCAGAGAGTTAAAGCGATAAATATAGAAGACAGATGAACTGACAGCTGCTAAACAGTCATCAGTTCGGTAAGCTGACCTCTCGCTGAGTCTTGGAACCCTGAGGCTATGGCAGAGGAAGGATCACCTTCTTTCTGTATGTTTTGCCTTTTAGGAAACTGGGTGATAAACTAGTGGGTCAGATGGAACCTAACTGTGAATCAACATACTGTTCTTCTGGGTTTTAATTCTTCTGCTTTTGGAAAGGCTGTAAAGCAAGACTGTATGTTTACATAGCACACAACAGTCCTTCTTTCTGCACTGCCACTTTATCTTGGGTACGAAGTTGAATTACCACTTTTTTAAGTGACTGCCATCTTTCAGAGGAAGAAATGCATTGCATCCCTTAGAGTGCTTCCAAACCCTTTATCTAACTGTTTAGGAGTTAAAAATACTTATAAGTAATCTCTTGCAGGATGAAGACTTGATCTTCTCAGCAAATGGTTCCAGAGTTCAGGTTCGTGTGTGTCTAGGCTTTGTATTCAGTCTCTGAAATAAAGTTTCCATTGACCACCTTATTAATCCATTTGCACTGCAGGGAGCAAGGGATATTGCTACAGGACACAGTCTCAAGTTGTGCCAGGGAAGGTATAGGCTGGATGTTAGGAGGAAGTTCTTCATGGAGAGAGTGATTTGCCATTGGAATGGGCTGCCCAGGGAGGTGGTGGAGGTGTTCAGGACAAGACTGGATGGGGCACTTAGTGCCATGATCTGGTTGATTGACTAGGGATGGGTGATAGGTTGGATTGGATGATCCTGGAAGTCTCTTCCAACCTGGCTGATTCTATGATTCTTAGCAGATGGTTGCTTCACTATTACCAAACTCCGAAGCAGCTGTTGATAAAAATGGTTCAGCCACACTATTCCTAAACCACTTAGAACACTCTGTAGCAGCTGTGTGCCCCACACTGGGTGCCAATCTGCAAACAAACAGGAGCTGGAGTACAAGTTAAATATTTGCTCCTTTCCTCTGGAAGGACACTTGTCCTTCTGGTCTGTGGAGTGTGCTTCTTACTGTGAAAGGTGGATGCAGTAGTGGGGATACAGAAACCACCTGCCTTTTGGAGCTAATTTAAGAAGAACCTCCTCACATTATAACTCATGGAAGAAATTAATACTGTGTGGACTGCTATCTTGGCAGGACTTCTTTTCAATGGAATAATTGAATTTCCAGTGTTCACAGCTGCCTGAACACAGTTATCTTTTGAAATTGTCTTTAGAAACGCTGAGGATTTATGTAGCATACTCAACAATGAGAAGGGAAAGGAACTAATTTGATCTGCTTCTTTTGTGTATCTTTGATTTATTTTTATTTTCCAGCAGGTGACAATATGCAAGATTATGTACCCTGCATTCAGAGAGGCAATCACTTGCCTTGTAATTGTTTTCACATCGTGTCTTCTTCAGTTTCAGTAGATGACCAAAATTGTTTTGTTTCCCTTTGTTGTGCAATCAACTGAGATTTTAATGTAAAATCATTAAATGCCTTTTTAGGGAACAAAAGGTAGCCTGTTTCCCACTGATAAAATAGCTGTTTTTGCACCTGTAAGTCTGTTTTGCATTTAGAGAAAAACTTTATTCTATGCTGATAACAGGATCAGAAAATGGGCTCTGACAGCATGTTGTGATTTTACAGTATCCAGGGGTAAAACTGGAGCTAATTATGAGCACATGGCTTTCAAGAGTCATACTTTTATATTTAACTCCATAAATCTTGCTAAGTGAAATCCAAACCTATGTCTACAGCATTTGCTAATCATTAGATTATTAATTGTTTTTGCTGCTTTATTCGTACAAGCTGTGAGTGTTTGGAGTCTTGTTTTTAAAGTAGTCTGCAACAAAAAAAAAAAAAGAAAGTGCTTTCTTTCCTCTGTGTAACTTCACAGGAGGTGTTTCTGTTGAACTGCTGAGGCTAAAAAACCTGTTGGCCTCCTAAACAAAAGCCTCTGTGGAAGGGTTTTTCAGCACTGCAATTTAAATGGTGTCTAGTTTCAGCCCAGAATACCAAGGTCATAATTTTAGGCCATAGATGGATCTCCCAGATGTCTTTGGTCAAGTTAATCACAGTTTGCCTGAAGGTTGCACTTTCAGGTAATCCATCAAGGCATAATTGTAAATCAAAACCTTCTTCCAGCTCAATAAGCACCGTATATTCAGTTTGTGTTAAGGCTGACATTGGACAGAAACTTGAACTGGTTTAGAATATAAAGCAATATTACTGGTTGCTCTCATTTGTCACAAATACTTTTAGAAAAGTATGTTTTGATAATTGCTATCAGAAAGTTCCTTGTGGATTTTCTTTCTTTTTAAATCCTATTTTGAGCATAGAATACTACCAGCATTCATACTCCTTTAAACTACCCACTGCTTTACTCCACTTAGCAGAGGTATTGTATCTTGGCCTGGTGCTTGACTGGTCCTCAGATGCATTTTGATTAACAGAGCGTGCGAGAGTTGTAGTTATGTGTAGGAGGCCATATCCTGAAGTGGGATAGAAATACATCTTTGAATGGAATGGAGGAGTTATCAGCATCCACAGGCCATCCGCCAGCGGTGTTCATGTTCAAGTAGGGGTTGCAAAGCAAAGGAGGGGTAGGGCAGTAAAAGCTACAGACACTTCAGAAAACGAAGAAGTTATGAGATGCTAGAAGAGAAATCTTCCCTGCCCTTCCAGTGGGTTGTCCCATGAGAATACACACACTTACATCTCAGTTCTTCTTAGAGATCCATTGTCATTTCAATCTTTTGATGAAAGCAGATATGGCTTTTGGTTTAGAAAATAAAATCGCTCTATCTGTATGTGAAGTTAGCCAACACGAGAATTAAAAGCAGCCAATATTCAATACACCAGAGCGTTGCCCCTCCATGGATTAAACCAAAAGAAAATGAATATTGTATCTACTTGAAGCTAGGAAGGGTGATTGTGTGTGTGTGTCTTTGTATCTGAAGAACATTTCAAGTAGATGATGGACAGCAATTTCAGGCTTATGGCATGTGCCATGGGTGCCTTAGTGCCCAGCTCTGCTCTGACCTTGGATTTTTGCCTTGCTACAAAAGCCAGCACAAGTTTGTGGTGTGTCCTGTTCTCAGTTTTGGTAGGATATCAGGTGAGTGTGTTTAATTGATGGTGCAACACTCTAGATACATACAAACCCATGCTGAATAGCTTTAACAAGCACAGGGAGAGGTGCAGCTCCGAGACTCAAGTCCACTTTGAACTATATTTACAGTTTACACTGTCAACATTTTCCCTGACAAAGCCATAAACTATCTCAGCAGGATAGACTAAATGTATCTCTTTACAGAGGACACGAGTCTCCCCTTTGGATTTCTCAGCTGTAATATGGAAGGACGGAGGCTTAGCTCATGTAACTCAGCATAGCTCCAGGGCAGCCAGGGAAGCACCCAATTCCTGTTAGCTGGGCCCCAGCAAGAAGACCAGAGCTGAGAATAGAAGATGAAAGGTAAATGCTGTGAAAACATTTTCTGGATATAGATTTAATAACATCATAGCATCCAAGCTGCCACTGAATGCCAAAATCTTTCTGCTGGAGATTAAAGTGACAATTTTTGAAGAAAACAACAAACTACACAAATACACAGTTCAGATAGAAGAAATTACTAATTTTTTAAACTAATTTATGCCAATGTTTGTTTAATCTCCGAATTCTGTCAAGAGCCACAGGAGTGCTGAACTTTTACAGATCGGGGTGGTGCAAAACACATTCCATACTCATATCTTGACAAAATTCCTGGCAATGCTTTTTTTTNTTTTTTTCCCCTCCCCTCCTTCTAATCCTTGTTTTGCTCTTGGTGTTCATGGTAACCGTAACAGCTGTCCAACGTGGCTTCAGGCTGTCTGACTCCCTTGGGAGAATTTATGTGTTTTTCTACTTCCTTTCCTTATTAGGAGGCAGGAATCTGCGACACCTATTAGAACAAGTATGCATAAAGGGTAATGACTGAGCAATTTATTAGTGGTCTGTTCTACTTCAAGCAAGCCATCAACCATAAGTATGTGCCAGGGATCACAGCTAAGTACAATCTTGCAGTGCAGCAGGTGGGCAGCAGCAGAGCTCCACTATGGGGTGTGGCAGGAGAGGTCAAATGCTGGTCTATTTAAATAAGCCTCTTAATTGATTATCAGTAGAGAGAAGACAGGAAGGATGGTGATTTTAAATGTTAAATGTTTAGCTCGAAGCCCCGAGTGAGGAAGGTAAATACCAGAGGGTCATATCATGTAATTTTGAGACAAAATCAATAAATTTCACCAACACTCACAGTTCCACTTGTGCTGCAGAGCCCCGTAAGTACTTTTTGATGTGCCTGCAAAAGGCTGTGCAGTAACAGTAAGTGAAACAATGGGAGGTATTTTAATCATATTCACTCTCACGTAACAAAACTTCTTCAAAAATGAATGTTGTTAGGAGTTCTGTTCTAAAACTAGTCGCAGACAGCAGTGGCTGCTGCTTTAAAAGTGTGGAGAAGTTGGCAGATTCCACCTCATACTTAAATACCAGGAACCTTGATTTATATTCCTTGTGCTGGAGGACATGAATGCAAGGTGTTGATTCTGATCAAGTTTGGGAGAATTCACATGAGCCTTTATCCTGGACTGACCTCTAATCTTACAAGCCATACTTGTACTTGTCATCACTTAGAGGCACCACTCTTCCCAGTCCTGTAGTACAATGACTTTGTTCAAGCTAAAGAAGCTGAGAGTCCTGATTTTATAGAAACATGT
>VWZI01021441.1:38542-58845 GCA_013396835.1 Psilopogon haemacephalus | reverse complement strand
TTCCCTTGGAAAAAAAAAAAAAAAAAATCAAGTAATGGAGGCAGGAGACCTGAACAGATAAGCATAAAACTCTTGGAAAAACTCAAAAAGGAAAAGGAGGTTTACAACACGTGTAAAAAGGTCTGGTCAATTGGGAAGATTATAGAAATACTGCCAGAGAATGTAGAGATGCAACAAGAAAGGCCAAGGTCCCTTTGAAGGTGAGTCTTGCCAGGGAGGTGAAAGCAAACAAGAAAGGCTTTTTCAAATACATCAATGACAATAGGAAGGTCAAGGAAAAGGTAGGCCCACTGCTGAATAGTAGAGATTTGGCAAGAGAGGATGGAAAGCTGGCAGAGTTGCTGAATACCTTCTTTGCTTCAGTCTTTTCTCCTAACACCAAGGACTTTACTTGTCAGGAACCTCAGTCTCTGGAAACAAGGAGGCAGAACTGGAGAGAAGAGGACACTCCACTAGTCAGTCAAGACTGGCTTAGAGATCACTTGTACCAACTGAAGACACACAAATCCATGGGCCCCACTGGGGTGCATCTGTGTGCTGAGAGAGCAGGCTGACTCTGTTGCTGAACCTCTCATTTAATTTCACTTAATAGAATCAATGAATCACAGAAAGTCAGGGGCTGGAGGGGACCTCAAAAAATCATCTAGTCCAGCCCCCTCCTAGAGCAGGATCACCTATACCAGGTCACACAGGAACATGTTCAGGCTTGCTTTGAATATCAACAGAGAGGGAGACTCCACAACCTCCCTGAGCAGCCTGTTCCAATGTTTGTCACCCTCACAGTGAAAAAAATTACTCCTCACATTTACATGAAACTTCCTGTGCCTCAAAGAAAAGTCATGGAGAAAAGGAGAGGTGCCTGACAACTGGAAGAAAGTCAGTGTCGCTCCAGTCTTCAAAAAGGGCAAGAAGGAAGACCCAGACAACTACAGACCAGTCAGCCTCACCTCCATCCCTGGAAAGGTGATGGGGCAGCTCATTCTGAAGGCCATCTCTAACTACATGGAAGAAAAGAGGGTTATCAGGAGTAGTCAACAAGGATTTACCAAGGAAATATCTTGCTTGACTAACCTGATAGCCTTCTATGAAAATGACCAAATGGGTAGATGAAGGAAGAGTAGTGGAAATCATCTACCTTGACTTCAGTAAGGTCTTGCGTAAAATCCTCATAGAATAGCTCAGCGAATATGACATACACAGTTGGTCCATGGTGTGGATTGAAAACTGGCCCCACAACAGAGTTCAGAGAGGTGTCATCAGTGGCACAGAGTCAACCTGGGGGCCTGTAGTCAGTGGTGTTCCCCCGGGATCATCACTGTTGAACAATTCTGTTCAACATCTTTCTCAAAGACCTGGATGAGGGCATTGAGTGTACCCTCAGCAAGTTTGCTGATGATACAAAAGAGGGGCAGTGGGGGTGGGGTGTGGGTGACACCTGTTCAGGCTGTGCTGCTATCCAAGGAGATCTGGACAGGCTGGAGACCTGAGTCAAGGCAAACCTCATGAAGTTCAATAAGGACAAGTGCAGAGTCCTGCATCTGAGGNTCTTTGCTTCAGTCTTTTCTCCTAACACCAAGGACTTTACTTGTCAGGAACCTCAGTCTCTGGAAACAAGGAGGCAGAACTGGAGAGAAGAGGACACTCCACTAGTCAGTCAAGACTGGCTTAGAGATCACTTGTACCAACTGAAGACACACAAATCCATGGGCCCCACTGGGGTGCATCTGTGTGCTGAGAGAGCAGGCTGACTCTGTTGCTGAACCTCTCATTTAATTTCACTTAATAGAATCAATGAATCACAGAAAGTCAGGGGCTGGAGGGGACCTCAAAAAATCATCTAGTCCAGCCCCCTCCTAGAGCAGGATCACCTATACCAGGTCACACAGGAACATGTTCAGGCTTGCTTTGAATATCAACAGAGAGGGAGACTCCACAACCTCCCTGAGCAGCCTGTTCCAATGTTTGTCACCCTCACAGTGAAAAAAATTACTCCTCACATTTACATGAAACTTCCTGTGCCTCAAAGAAAAGTCATGGAGAAAAGGAGAGGTGCCTGACAACTGGAAGAAAGTCAGTGTCGCTCCAGTCTTCAAAAAGGGCAAGAAGGAAGACCCAGACAACTACAGACCAGTCAGCCTCACCTCCATCCCTGGAAAGGTGATGGGGCAGCTCATTCTGAAGGCCATCTCTAACTACATGGAAGAAAAGAGGGTTATCAGGAGTAGTCAACAAGGATTTACCAAGGAAATATCTTGCTTGACTAACCTGATAGCCTTCTATGAAAATGACCAAATGGGTAGATGAAGGAAGAGTAGTGGAAATCATCTACCTTGACTTCAGTAAGGTCTTGCGTAAAATCCTCATAGAATAGCTCAGCGAATATGACATACACAGTTGGTCCATGGTGTGGATTGAAAACTGGCCCCACAACAGAGTTCAGAGAGGTGTCATCAGTGGCACAGAGTCAACCTGGGGGCCTGTAGTCAGTGGTGTTCCCCCGGGATCATCACTGTTGAACAATTCTGTTCAACATCTTTCTCAAAGACCTGGATGAGGGCATTGAGTGTACCCTCAGCAAGTTTGCTGATGATACAAAAGAGGGGCAGTGGGGGTGGGGTGTGGGTGACACCTGTTCAGGCTGTGCTGCTATCCAAGGAGATCTGGACAGGCTGGAGACCTGAGTCAAGGCAAACCTCATGAAGTTCAATAAGGACAAGTGCAGAGTCCTGCATCTGAGGAGGAATAACAACAGGCACCCGTACAGGTTATGGGTTGCCCTGCTGGAGAGCAGCTCCATGGAGAAAGACCTTGGAGTCCTGGTAGATAGCAAGTTCTGCATGGGACAGCAATGTGCCCTTGTGGCCAAGAGGGCCAATGGTATCCTGTGGTGCATCAAGGAAAGTATATCCAGCAAGTCTGGGGAGCTTCTTCTCCCCCTCTACTCTGCCCTAGTGAGACCATATCTGGAATACTAAGTCCAACTTTGGGATCCGTGGTTCAAGAGAGACAAGGATCTGCTAGAGACAGTCCAAAAGAGAGCCACAAGGATGATTAGGAAACTTGAGCATCTCCCCTATGAAGGGAGGCTGAGAGACCTGGGGCTGTTTAGTCTGGAGAAGAGAAGACTGAGAGAGGATCTGATAAATGTCTATAAATATCTGAGGGCTGGATGCCAAGTGGATGGGGCCAATCTCTTTTCAGTCGTGTACAGTAATAAAACAAGGAACAATGAATACATGAGGAGAAACTTCTTTACAGTGAGAGTGATGGAGCACTGGAACAAGCTGTCCAGAGAGGTTGTGGAGTCTCATTCTATGAAGACTTTCAAAACCCACCTGGATGTGTTCCTACGTGGACTATCCTAGGTGACTGTGCTTTTGGCAGAGAGGTTGGACTTGATGATCTCTGGAGATCCCTTCCAACCTCTAACATTCTGTGATTTTTGTACCTAGCAATCACTGATTCTGTAAAACCCATAACCACTATGTTTCTGCATCCTAGGATGAGATGGTGAATGCATTCTCATACAAAGTCTGGCTGTGGTCTCTCTGTCTGTGCCTTGCTATGAATTCACAGACTTGCCTGGGGGAATGACAACCCTATGCTTGTGACAGTGTCCCACATGCAAGAGTGCTGATGCCTAGCAGGATTTGATGCACTTTAATACCCATGAAGCTCCCGCAGATGGCATTAACAGATCAATCCAGCAATGAAGACATTGTATGTAAAGTCCAGTGATCACAGCTTATGCCGCCAAATGTTGATTTCATTTGATTCTTGGTATACTGGGACATGAAAGTGTGAAGACACTTAGGGCAGAGCCAAATACAGGTGTTTCCTCTAACAGTCTGTGTTTCTGTGATTTTCCAAGAACCAGATGAATTTTCTTATAAGCAATATAAGCAAAAGTAATCAGCTTCTGCAGCAACATTCAGTCTAACCAGTTTCAATATGTTATTCAATAAATGTCACACCCATTTTATATCTCTAGAGACAAAATAATTGCCCTGAATTGCTAATGTACAAACAAGTGCAGGCTCAAATGCATTGGCTGTAGCAGGTAATATGCATCAGTAAGAACCACAGAACAGTACTTGTAATTTATTGGGTTTGAGTATTAAAAAATAAAACAATCTGTACTACTTCATATAATAATATTTTCACATACCTTTAGTGTTTAGTTACCTATCTTATTAGTAGGCAGATGGAAGGACTAGCATGAGTGAAAAAATTTCAAGCTAAGCAGATTTTTTTTTTTCTCGTAATGACAGCAGCCAGTTTTCTGCCATGCAGTCCACATACAGGCAAAACAAGAACCTCCATTGATCTGCTGGCCACACTCTTTTTAGTGCATCCCAGGGTACCTTCCTGGCCACACGATCATATTGCTGACTCATAGTTAACTTGTCCACCAGGACACCCGGATTCCTCTTCATGGAACTGCTTTACAGTAGGTCAACTCCTAAACTGTGCTGGTGCTTGGGATTATTCCTTCCCAGGTGCAGAATCTACACTTTCCCTAGTTGAGCTTTATTCGATCAACACAGAATCAATGAATGTTAGATGTTGGAAGGGACCTCTAAAGGTCATCCAGTCCAACGCCCTGCCAGAGTAGGATCACCTATACCAGATCGTACAAGGATGCATCTAGGTGGGCTTTTAATATCTCCAGAGAGGGAGAATCCACAACCCACCCTGGGCAGCCTGTTCCAGTGCTCTGTCACCCTCACTGTGAAAACATTTTTCATCATGTTTATGTGAAATTGTCCATGCCTCAGCTTCCACCCATTGCCCCTTGTCCTGTCATTTGGCATCACTGAGCAGAGCCTGGCTCCATCCTCTTGGCACTCACCCTTTACATATTTATAAACACTCACGAGGTCACCTCTCAATGTCCTCCTCTCCAGGCTAAAGAGCCCCAGCTACCTCAGTCTCTCCTCATAAGGGAGATGGTCCACTCCCTTAAGTGTTTTTGTGGCTCTGCACTGGACTCTCTCAAGCGGTCTCCTGTCCCTCTTAAACTGAGAGGCCCAGAACTGAACACAATATTCCTGATGCAGTCTCACCAGGGCAGAGTAGAGGGGGAGGAGACCTTCTCTCCACCTACTAGACACAGCCCTTCTAATACACCCTGTGTGGTAGTTTGGGACCACCTCTCCACCCTCCCCCCCCAGGTGAAATTGTCCAGGCTAGACTCAGATGGCTGGAAGTTAAGGAAATGAAACTTTATATTTACAGCTTGGCACAATATACCAGCAGATATTTACAACATATCACAGGTATTTAGAGAAATATACAGTGAAGGTAATACAGTAATGCCACACCCATCCCAGAGATCAGGGTCCCTAAGAGGGGTTTCCAGCCACTCTACCACCCACTATCTGTCCTACATGCCAGGTAAGCAAAGGTAGATTGGCCAAGGTGGGTTAGCAGCAGGAAAGCAGTTAGTGAAGTTATTCAGATCCAGCTAAGAAGGCAGGGAGAGAAATGCAGCAGCCAGCACAGTGCAAAGCAGTCTGTCTTATCTTTGCTTGGGTTCTAACTTTTATAAATTTTTCAGTAATCTATGAGTGAAGTAGAATCAAACTTTTTTTTTTCTTTCTCAGCCTATGGTCTAATTTCTTATTCAAATCCTCCAGTTGGTTCAAACCAGCACACCCTGGTGTGCCTTCCTGGCCACAAGAGCACATTGCTGGCTCATGGTCAGCTCCCATCAACTAAGACCCCCAAATCCTTTTCTCCTTTGCTGGTCTCCAAAAAGTCAGTCCCCAACCTATACTGATACTTGGGGTTGTTCTTTCCCAGGTGCCAGACTCTACACATACCTCTTTTGAACTTCATTAAATTTCTCCCTTCCCAACTCTCCAGTCTGTCTAAATCTCACTGAATGACATCACAGCCTTCTGGTGTGTCAGCCACTCCACCCAGTCTAGTGTCATCATCAAACTTGCTGACAATGCACTCTGTACCTTCAGCCAAGTGGTTGATGAATATTTTGAATAATACTGATCCCAGTAGTGACCCCTGAGGGACTCCACTACTTACAGGCCTCCAGTCAGACTCCGTCCCATTGACCACAACTCTGACTTCTTTCCTCCAACCAGTTCCCAATCCACCTCGCTACCTGATCATCCAGACCACACTGCCTCAGTTTAGCCAGAAGGATGCTGTAGGAGGCAGTGTCAAATGCTTTACTGAAATCAAGATAAACCACATCCACTGCTCTACCATCATCAATCCACCAGGTTATGTCCTCATAAAAGGCTACCAGGCTACTTCCCCTTGGTAAAACCATGCTGAGTGCTCCTAGTGACCCTCTTGTCCTTGATATACCTAAGGACAGAGCTGAGGATAAGTTGTTCCATTACCTTTCAAAGGGATGGAGGTGAGGCTGACAGGTCTGTAGTTACCTGGGTCCTCCTTCTTACCCTTTTAGAAGACCGGAGTGACATTTGCCTTCCTCCAGTCCCTAGTCACCTCTGCTGTCCAACATGACTTACTGAAGATGGTGGAGAGTGATGTGGCAATGACCTCCACCAGCTCCCTCAGCACCCATGGGTGTATCCCATCAGGAATCATGAATTCATGGATGGCCAGGTTGCTTAATTGGTCCCAAATTGTCCTCATCAACTAAGGCAAATTTCTTTATCCTGACTTCCTCTGAGGCCTCAGGGGTCTGGTGCTCCTGAGTACAGTCTCCAGCAGTACAGGTGGAGAAAAAAATTGCATTTAGCAACTCAACCTTCTTTGTATCCTCTCTCACCAGGGCACTCATCTCATTCAGCAATGAGCCTACATTGCCTCTAGTGTTAGTTTTTCCTGCAATGTATTTGAAGAAGTCCTCCCTTGCAAGATTGAATTCCGAGCATGCCTTAGCCTTCCTAGTTGCCTCCCTACATCCTCTGACAACAGTCTTATATTCCTCCCAAATAGACAGCCTTTCCTTCCATGATCTGTAGACTCTCTTCTTCCACCTGAGTTTGCCCATCTGTTCCCTATTTAACCATGCAGGTCTCCTGGCTTCCTTTCTCAATTTCCTACTTGTTGGAATGCTCTGATCTTGAGCTTGGAGAAATGGTCACAGAATCACAGAAACATCCAGGTTGGAAAAGACCCTCAGGATCACCAAGTGCAACCTGTAACCCTACTCTACAAGATTCACCTTAAAGATATCACTCAGCACCACATCCAAACTACCCTTAAACACATCCAGTATTGGTGACTCAACCACTTCCCTCGACAGCTCCTTCTAGTGCCTGACCACTCCCTCCATGAAAAACTTTTTCCTAATGTCTAATCTAAACCTACTCAGTCTCAGCCTGAGGCCATTCTCCCTTGTTCTGTCTCCAATTACCTGTGAGGAGAGCCCAGCAGCTGCGTCTCCACGACTTCCCTTCAGGTAGTTGCAGACAGCAACAAGATCTCCCCTCAGCCTCCTCTTCAAACTAACCAGCCCCAGCTCCCTCAGTTGCTCCTCATAAGATTTACTCTCTAGGCCCTTCACCAGCTTTGTTGCCCTCCTCTGGACCCGCTCCAGCACCTCCACATCTCTCTTGTATTGCAGTGCCCAAAACTGAACACAATACTCGAGGTGTGGCCTCACTAGAGCAGAGTACAAGGGGACAATCACCTCCCTACTCCTGCTGGACACATCGTTTTTAGTACAAGCCAGGATGCCATTGGCCACCTTGGCCACCTGGGCACACTGCTGGCTCATATTCAGCTGCCTGTCTGTTACCACTCCCAGACCCCTTTCTGCCAGGCAGCTCTGCAGCCACACTGCCCCAAGCCTGTAGCTTTGCTTGGGGTTGTTGTGACCCAAGTGAAGGACCTGGCATTTGGCCTTGTTGAAACTCATCCCACTAATGCTGGCCCATTGATCTAGCCTGTAACAAGTCTCTCTGAAGAGCCTCTCTACCCTCATTCAAATCAACACTGCCACCTAACTTGGTGTCATCTGCAAACTTACTGCTGACACTCTCTATGCCTGAATCAAGGTTGTCAATAAAGATGTTAAAAAGAAGTGGTCCCAATGCTTCAGGTGTCTCTCAGGAACACCACTAGTGCCCGGCCACCAACTGGATTTAACTTAATTGACCACCATTCTCTGGGCCCTCCTGTTCAACCAGTGCTTTATCCAAGCCATAAGTAGCCAATATGTCTACAAGAATTTTATGGGGAACAGTATCAAAGGCTTTTCAAAAGTCTAGGAGTACACCATCGACAGCCTTTCCCTCATCCAGTGGCCAGGTGATCTTGTCATAGAAGGAGATCAGGTTGGTCAGGCAGGACCTGCCCCTCATAAACTCATACTGACTTGGCCTGATCTCTGGTTATTGTCTATATGATGTATGATGGCATTTGAGATACCCTGCTCCATGACCTGCCCTGGTACCAAGGTCAGACTGACAGGTCTATAGTTTCACAGATCTTCTCCTTTCTGCCTGTCTCATAGACAGGCATCACATTTGCTAACCTTCAGTCCATTGGTGCCTTCCCAGTTAGTTAGATGGATATTAGGAAGTGTTTCTTCACTGACAGCGTTGTCAAACATTGGAATGGTCTGTCCAGGGCTGCGGTAGAGTCACCATCCCTGGAAGTGGGATTGTGACTTAGGAACATGGTTTAGTGTTGACCCTTTGGCACTGGGTGAAAGGGTGGATTGGATGATCTTTGAGGTCTCTTCCAACTAGATGTATTTTGTGATGCCTCTTGCTGATAGCCCTGCTTCATCCATGCTGTGGGGCCTGGGTCTTTGTGCAGCTGACTCAGCTGGATCTTGGGACAGTGGGCAGTGTAGCATTACTGGAAATTAGGCAGCATTTCCATATTGGGTTAAATTTTGGGGCCCTCACACCAAGAATGACATTGAGGTGCTGGAGCAGGTCCAGAGAAGGATGATGAAGCTGGTGAGCAGCCTGGAGAAGAGACCTGGTAAGGAGGAGCTGAGAGAACTGGAGTTGTCCAGTCTGGAGAAAAGGAGGCTGAGAGACCTTTTGGCTCTCTACAACTCTCTGAAAGGAGAGATATGTGTTCAGTCTCTTCTCCCGAGGAACAAGCAACAGGATAAGTAGAAATAGCCTCAGGTTGCACCAGGGGAGGTTTAGGTTGGATGTGAGGAACAATTTCTTCGCTAAAAGGATTCTCAAGGCCTGGAACAGGCTGCCCAGTGCAGTGGTGGAGTCCCCATCCCTGGATGAGTTTCAAAGCTGCATAGATGTGTTGCTGAGGGACATGGTTTAATGGTGATCTGGCAGTGCTGAGTTAAGAGCTGGACTCAAACTCAGACATCTCTTCTAACCAAAACAATTCTATGTTTCTATTATTCTTATACTTAACACCACTTTCTGTGAAGGAATTCATCCTAAATGTCAATCTGGATTTCCTCTGTAAAACTGAAGCTATATCCTCTTGTCCTATCTCTTGTTACTGGGAGAAGAGACCAACACCCATCTCATTACAGGTAGATGTAGAGGGCAATAAAGTCTCCCCTCAGCCTACTTTTCTAAGCTCCAATTCCCTTAGACATGTCTTTCTAGACTTATTGATCTCTCTACCCTTCATAAGCTTCACTGCCCTTCTTTGGATACACTCCAGAGCTTCTTGTAGTGAAAGGCCCCAACCTGAATCCAGCGTTGTAGGTGGGACCTCATCAGAGCTGAGTACAGGGAGACAATCACTTTCCTAAACCTGCTGCTACACTATTTCGATCTTGTCATACTGTAATCCCCCTTTTCAAAAGCCTGACTATATCCTTATATGCACAGGATAGGAAAAGAGAGATCACACAGCTGAGGCTAAGCTTCACCATAGAGACTTTAGCTTCTCCCTGTTCATGAAAAGGAAGCAAGCCAGCTCCCTTAGCACGACTCAGCTGGGACACCACGGGAGCCCCACTGGGGACAATCCTGGCCCTGCCAGCGACAGCTAGGGAAAGCTAATACTGGTATAGTGTCTGATGTCTGCCAGTGGGACTGAGCTCTGACAGACATGTATCAGTAGGGACCAAGACAAGTAATTTGTAGCATCTTGGCTACCAAACTGTCAGGACAGTGATAATTTTTGATTCCTATGGATTTTTAATGGATCCAAAGTAGTGATATGGGAGTGTGAAGGTCTGTATCTCATTACTAGATCCCTAAGACATTCAGTGTCTCAAGGGAGCTCTCATCTTACCGAGCAAGATCATTTTAACAAATGCATTTGGTGTCTGTCTCCTAAAAAATCCTGTGTACACTCAATGTATACAACAGTAAAACACTTGTTTACATAAAATATTACATTTTGCATTGATATTTATATTCAAGTAAGCACAATTTTAAATATAAAGGCTACACATGTAATGTATGTGTACAGTACATTGGCAAGATTTATGTAAACATTGCACTACTAGGATAAACGTACAGACATTCTCAGCATATGTAAAACATTCTAAGATTAGTAGTTAACAGTATCGTTGCTATTGGGCTTAGCTGGTAAAAGGTATGAGCATCTGCATTAGTGATCTGCTAGAGTCCAGCCTGTGACAGCAGGAGATTAAAAAAAAGAAGGGAATTAGTCAGCTTCCCTGTAAACCTGTGAAAAATCCAAGTGCTGGTGTGAGACCATGACAAGTAGCAACTTCAAATATCTCAATGATTTAGCCTTGTTCTCAGATGAACATGCATGTCTCACATTTAAGTCTCTGGTAGATTCGTCTTTTCTGAGGACGTTCACAATAATCTGAGCTGCTCTCGCTGCCTGACATCCTCTATGTGTATGCATGAGCTGTGGTTGTGCAGCATACGAGCAGAAAATCTGGGGACTTGGCTGGTGAGCTGTCTGTGAGCACAGTGAAATATAGAACATCAGAACCAATTGCCATTTTGGAAATGTTGGCTGCCAGCTTTATAGGAGTATTAAAATCCTTCTCAGACTTATTGGGTTGTTCTCTAAATTTCAGCCCAGTTCCTGTCAAGCTTTGTTCAAACAATCACTTCAATGGATTTTATTACATTTATGTCAAAGCAAAACTTTCTTAATTCGAATACTACCAATGAACTGCATGCTTCTAACAGACACTTTGTATCTCACCTCTGTGTCTTTAAATCTCTTCATCCACGTGCAGTCTGCTTTCTGGATCTCTATGTGATAGGAAAGCTTGCTAGGAATCTTTTTTGTTACATTTTTAGTGTAAAAATCTGCAGTTCTCCTCAAAAGCAGGGGAAACAGAGAGGCCAGGATTTGTGTCTAAATGAAAACTGTGTAAAGGTACATCTTTCACTGGGCAAGGTGGCCCAAAACACAGAGAAGTTGTGCAACTGTGTGCTTCTGACAGATGATCCCTATTTTTCCCTTATGACTAAATACAATTACAATATTTACATCCTCTTAACTTCTTTATTTTTGCCAGAGCAATTACTTCTTCCTATAATTAAAATCCCGGTGGTCATTTGGCAGCTCTTACATTAGCCAAAGAAAAGTTTATGAACTGCCTCAAGTCTTGACAAGACAGAGTAGCAAGCCAAAGTACACTATGATTTAAGATAGTACCTAATTCTTGTGTTTACATGTTTTCTTTTTATATGCAATGAAAGTGTGGGTATTAAAAAGAGGCTGATATCTTTATTACTAGCTTTTTGAATGTCATGCTCAATATTTACTTTGTTAAAATTGGCAAGTTTAGTTAAGAAAGGTAGCTTCACTAGCAGTCTTGGCTCCATCTTCTGCCTTTCAGTAGCAGCATATATGGGACAGAGAGAGTCAAAAGCCAGAGAAAGCAACTGTATAAATAGTTTTGGTGGTAGCCAGCTTCATTAGGCAGTAGAATATTTTAAGACCATTGATAAAATTGAATTAAGCAGACATGGACTAATTTCATAAATCAGACATGACTAATACTGAAGTCTTTTTATAGCATACATTTAATGTAGACACCCTTCCCCAGTGATTGAAATAACATAGGGTCTGGTTCTCATTTATGCTTAGCCTCTCTATGAATACTAACTCACTAGCCATAAACAACCAATGAGCTTATCACTGGCATCAGAAGGCATGTGATCCTTATGGAGAGATTTGAAATCTATGCATAAAACAGAGAGTCTGTGTGTCTCCTCTGCCACAAAGGAAAGAGAAAAATGCTGGCTCTTTCTCTATGCTATCTTTTAAGAAACAACTGTGAAATGTGCAACCCAGTGCACCACAGAAGACATCTCTAGCAAAGTGTGTTTGATATTCAGAGCCGAAGAAGCATTTTCTCATCAAAGTGACAATGACACTTAAGCATTTCTTCAGAGCACTGTAGGTTGTCAGTTTAATTTTTTTTTTAATTAACAATGAAAGAAAGAAAGAAAGAAAGAAAGAGAGAAAGGAAGAGAAAAAGAAAGAGAGAAAGGAAGAAAGAGAGAGAGAGAAAGAGAGAAAGAAAAAAGGAGAAAAAGACAGAAAGAAAAACAGAGAAAGGAAAGAAAGAAAGAAAAAAAGAAAGAAAGAAAGAAAGAAAGAAAGAAAGAAAGAAAGAAAGAAAGAAAAAGAAAGAGAAAGAAAGTGTTTCAGATTTTCAAAACAAAATTATTACCAAAATCTTCATTTAATATGATTTTCTGCCCAATATATATGGGGGTGGACGCTGCTGCATTGTCCTCATGCTGAAATGTTTACAAAAGGAGTTTATCACACCAGAATACTTTTCTGGAATTATATGTTTCAAAACAACCTTTGCTTTTAAACCTAGAACTTCTTATATGATTAGTGACGCAACAGCTTTTATAAAGTATTTGGCATCTGCTGATGAATACTCACTCTTTCCCAAGTTTTTCTCCTAAATACTTTCATAAATGTAGGATGCAATCTAACTATATTCAGCTTTTACACACCAGAATGGAATGGCTCTGAAGAAGCTGCCTAGGGCAAAGTATATAATATTTAAAGTCTTAAAGAGTTCCATCCACATTTAACCATTAACAAAATTTCTTTAAATGCTGTTTTTAGTTTACAATGCTTGTGAGATAGATCCTTCAGGTACTGACTGAAGTTAGTGCTGCAAGATCAAACAACTAGAAACTTTATTTGTAATTAAGGTGTCTTTCCAGTTCGGATCATTTCAACACTTTCTCAATTTGAATAGTAGGACCAGGAAGTGTTTTAATCTCCCTATGTTTTCCCTTCTCTGCTACCCAGCCCCTGCACTGGAGTATAGAAGAGGATCTAGGGAAGCCCAGGGGAAGGAGAACTGACAAACAATCTGAGAAAAGCAAATTAGGATGCTTTTGGTGTCATGCTGAAGAAAAGAGTCTTCAGCTGACCTTAAAAACGTTAGCAGGCTTTTGCATCTGTTTTTACTGAAAACTATCAGTAAGACTTAACGGCTGCATGGACTCTAGGGAGGGTTGATAAGCCTCAGAAATACCTTCCTGCTTTTTCTCCAAAAGGCTGAGGAGTCATTTCTGCAGCATTATTCATGTGAAACTGAGATAAGCTGGAACACCAGAGTGAATCTGGTGTATTTATCAGTCAGTGAAAACTCTGGCTTTAATGAACCTTTAGTTCACAAGCTCATCAATCACTTCTTTTAGGTTCCAAGAGATAAACCAGGCAATGTTTATAAAGAGCAGTTACTGCAGCACTGAAATGTAGTTAAAGAGATATAACTGTTCATGATCACCAGCTGTATAACATTCAGTGTTATGAATATACTTCTTTTATGGAGGTGTTCTGGGCTTGTGGTCTATATATGTACTGTTTCTGAAGATGGCTCAGAATTAAGGTAAAGGCTTGCATTTATCGCTGTTCATCATCTTAATAATCTGTCATGTCAGAATCCCAAAGTGATTTTTGCTTCAGTCTGGCAGAGGCTCTCATTTTCCCTTGCCTTCACTACCTGCAGGAAGATAGCTGAGGCTTAGGGGTTACCGTGCCTGGCAAGTTCACTGCACACACCTCAGTGTGGCTGGGGGATGAGATTTATCTCCTCAGAAGACCCACTGCCTCCAGGGTTGTGGTACCCTAGAATTTCAGTGCTGCTCTATCATCTTAACTCCAAAATGGTGGGGTGGGATGCTTAGACTTTTTCTGATTTTTTTGTCACGTGGTCAATTCCCTCATTAGGGCTTAGATTCTCACTTAGATCATGCCAAATGGCCTAAATGACCCAAAAGAACATTTTTCATTTCCTTTGGCAACTGACAAGACTTTTCTGGTTTGTGAGGCTGCCTCTAGTGAAGTACAGTAAGACATATCACATCATAATCTCCAGAAATGCATTTCCTAGAAGAAAGCATCTCCTTGAAAATACTCATATGGAAAAAATCCAATTTTTTTTGCTCTGTTTGCCTTTGTGTATATATTTTACCTGCTCATCCATTAGCTCACTTCAGCACCTGAGATATTAGCTAACCCTGCTAGTGCCAAAATGTGCAGGCACAATTCAGCTGCCCATATAATTTCTTCACATTAGATTTGAAATATATTTTCCAATTTTGCTTTCTTTCTTCATCAGCTGATGGACAGGAAATAAGTTCCGCAGAGAGCAGGTTTTTGTATATGAATATAAAACACAATGAAGCACTTGTGCAACTCTGTGATCGTCTCTTCAAGGAACAATATTTTTTTTCAAGGATAATGTCTCTCTTGTCTGTCTGAGGACTAAAGAGGCTTCTCTTCCCATAATAGCCAGAGAAGGTGAGAGACCAGGTCTCCATTGATGGCACACAATGGGACTCTTCTTGCAGCCCTTCTCAGAGTAGTTAAGAAAATCAGCTATTACTCAGAGTGATGAAAAGGCCACAGGTGGGAAATGGAGAACTTGAAGGGCCATGAATACAGCCAGTCCTTGTTAGAAAATCAACCTTGGTAATGAGGAACTGACTGTGCTGCCAGGGCAAGAAATATTTAAGACCCAGTGACAGACAAGATATGAGCTGTGTGAGTCTGTATTTGAGGGTGCTGTCAAGGAGGAAGAGTTTGGTTTCCTGAGAGCAATGAGCTGAGAGAGTGAAAGAAAAGATAAGGCAGCAATGAAATTATTAATTATCATACCTTGTCAGGACTTTGCCTCTTTTCATAGGAATTTGTAATTTAAGCACAGGCAAGAGGTACTTACTACCAGCATTAATCCAGCTGTGTTCTTCAGAAATCTCTTCTAGCCTTTCAAATCCCTTGCAGCTATGACAGGGAGAAAAATCCAACTCTGTGCGAAGCGAGGCACCTTGGTATGATCACTAGAATAAGGTCACTAAAAATATAAAGGCAGGACTATATCCCATGATATTTTACTCTAGTTAAAAAATCTAAAAGCAGGCAGAAGCAATCATTGTTCTATTTTGATTGGTAAACAATTATATACAGTGTTTGAAGTCTAAAATGCCACTTCCATGGATCAGAGAATCCAGTAGAAATTAAGCACTTCCATGCTTATTTTTTAAAAATGGCAACTGAAACTATACTTAGAGTTATAGGTCAATGACCAATATAAGTTCATGCATACAAGCATTAGATAATTGTATGGACAGGGCACATCATGCCATGTTCATGGCCTGCTGGGGAATATAATTTAAAAGCTGGTCATGCTTTGCTTGTTACTACAGTGCAACTCAGATGTGTCTTTATAGTTACCAGCTCATGCTTTTTCATGAGTTAGTATTGGTTATCCACAGAGTGCTGGCAAGCAAATGAAGGAGGTAAGATACATCTTAGTTTTTGAGTAGTGCTTGACAGATTTTGTGTTTGCAAGACCTATCCCTTCTCAAGTCTATATTTGAAAGGAATGATTCCTCAAAAAACCAAATTATAGCTTTTAACNGAGAGAACAGGCAGTCCCTGTAAGTGGAGATGAGCCTGTGCAGCTTTAGTTACTGACCTCTCCTGAGTGCCTATCAGATCTTGTAAGAAAAAATGCTGTCTAACATGTTGGGCACAACTACTACTCCAGTATCTGAAGGGGGCCTAAAAAAACCTGAGGAGGGACTTTTTTGGCTATCAGGTAGTGAAAGGAGTATGGGGAATGGAGCAAAGCTGGAGGTAGGGAGATTCAGACTGGATGTGAGGAGGAAGTTCTTCAGCATGAGAGCGGTGAGGCCCTGGAATGGGTTGCCTCGGGGGGCGGTTGGGGCCACTTCCCTGGAGGTGTTTGAGGCAAGGCTGGATGAGGCTCTCCAGTCTGATCTAGGGTAGGGTGTCCCTGCCCATGGCAGGGGAGTTGGAACTTGATGATCCTTGTGGTCCCTTCCAACTCTGACTGATTCTATGATTCTATGACTCTTTGGAACACATTTTTGACAAAGGAATTATTTTGTTTTGGTTAAGGGCAAGATGCTACAATCTCACATTCAACTTGAAGTCACACTGTGAACTCCTCTCTGTGGCTTTTAGGAAAGGAAAACTGTAGGAAAGGATAACCATACGTAGGCTACAAATTATTATTAAGGTAGAATATGCACTGTGGTATATGTCCAGAATTTCCAGGTGTTCAACCACTCCATGCTAAAATTCTTTACAGCCCATGGAGCAATTCAAGTTTACCCTGTGTTTATAGCAACCAGAGATGTTTAGGCCTGTGCAAATTAGTGTGTCCTTGTGCTAAACACCTTGCAAAGGGAGCACAGAAGGAAGCATCTGTCTCTCAGAGTTAAAATCAGAATTTTAAAAGGGTAATAAATAGCAAAGGAAGAATATATGTGCAGTAAGCACTAAGGGAAGGACTGGAATAGATTACAGGAAATAACCGTACTGAATGAGAAAGAAAACATCCCAGAGGATACAAGTGTGATTACTTTTGCACAAAATTCTTGCTGCAGTGGCTCTTTCCAGCTATTCCACACAAGTGTTCCCAAATACCAAATAGGTGCAGAGCACAAGTGTCTCAGTGTGAGGTATTAGCTTTTAAAGCTAAAGAGTGTTTTGTGTTTCCTGGGTCCAGAATAATTTAAAAAACACTGGAACAAGCCAGGTCTTAACTTCATCTCTCTTGCCCAGATACTCCTGGGCAAATGACAGACAAAAACTGGTGTATCTATCTCATGTAGGCAAAGTCCTATGCAGCTGGAGAGGATCAGTGCATTTTAAAAACTCGGGCACAGGTATCTGAAAATAATGGTGAGAGCAGTATTTACTTGTTTTCCCCTTACATTTTGTCTCTCTTTCTAATTGTATTATGAAATGAGTGTAGAAATGCAACACTTAAAATGTTCATTGACAAAGCCATATTGTGCTTCTCGTTCATATAATAGCTTCAGAACAAAAGAAGCCTTGCCGGATATGGAGATCATCTCCCAAATGCAGTAGAACAAACATCAGTGGGCTGGGTAGCTTAAAATCAAGCAGGTACTCTAGAGAGCCCTTTGACAAAATGGCTTTTAATTGTCCAAGTGCAACCAAATGAGCTGGAATGGTCATGTAGTCCTCTCATGCAAGAGCAGCACTACAGCAGATCTCTGGAGCAAAAGCAGTGTCAAAAAGGAAAGACAGTAGGGTACTGAAGGAGGAGTTTCCATGGGAAGGGGGCTGATATGTGTAGAATGCTAGTGAATTAGCACTAGTGAACTGGTACATAAATCCATGTTCACAGCTTTCATATGAATACTTAAAATATATGCCTAATACAACTTCTTCCTTATGATTTCATCAGGTTCCTTGGGTTTTATGGCTAGGAGTTGAATTTTCCCTGTCCTATTGTCATGGATTGAGTTGAACCAGCTGCTGTTATTCATACTGCATGCTGCAGTCATGCCAGCTTAAAAAATGAAAGTGCTAACTAAAGCAAAGTATTACAAGGCTTGAAGTTCAGATTGCATCACGGGAGGATTCCTGTTCTGGTTGCTGCTGTTCTGGCTTCTTGTGTGTGGTCTCTTTTCCACAGAGATGGCAGCAACATGAGTCAGAGTCAGGTAGCTGATGGTTTTGGCTTTCTCTTTTATGCTGGCATTTTCCTGTATTTTCACTCTGCTTCTTCTGCAAGTATGTTAATTATTAGATTATTAGACATTCACTGCATTACAGTGCTGTGGAAGGCCAAAATAGGCCAAATTAGGCCTAAACATGTCTTTGCTTGCCCAGATATGTTTTTCTGCTCTCTCTCCTTCTGCTGATGGGAGAAGCAACCATGGGAAAGGAAGACAAAGGCTTCTGGTGCCTCTATATCTGTCCAAACTTACAAACACACAAGGGTACTGTGTTTATACAGCTGTTTGTGTTTTGCCCTAGAAGGTAAAAGTAAGCCCTGTCTTTACCTAATATGGTTATGTTTGGCTAACTGCCATTCTGATTTGTTGATTTGTGGCCGAAGACCCGTTAGTCACTGTCTATAATGATAAAGAGATGAGCAGGGAAAGACGATGTGCTGCTACCATTGCTTTTGCCTCATTGCTTTCTGCCATTGTGCTTGCCATGACCTGCTAAGCTATAAGCTAGTTCTGCTGCATAGTAACAAATCCTGATGCGCTGGGTTTGTCTACCTGGAAACTTGCTGTGCCTCAAGTTTACCAGAAATAGGCCTTAGGAGCCTTCACATGATAAGCTTGCCTAGCCTGTGTGACATTGTGCCAAGTCTGCACATCTGCAAGACACCCTGCCTACACCTGCAAGCCTCCATTCCAAGTCTGGAGCCAAGAGGAACCAGGATCAGGTCAGATCATCTGCTTCTCTCCCAGCACACCTGTTTAGAGCCTGAGAAGATCAGAAGGCTCAGCAGCTAAGAAGCCATTAACAAAACTCCTTGCAAGTGTTTGGGTACTGTCTGGAAACTGTAGTTAGTCCTGGGAATCTGGAGATATAATTTTTGTGAGTAAAATCCTCTTTAGCAAAACTCCCTAAAACTCTAAGTGAATGCAAGTGCCTTCTGCCTTAGCAGAAAGGATCTTCCCAAGTCCATCTAGTGGGCAAGTGGTATAATTGACTGCAACATCCCTTTTCCAGTTTCATTTGTATTATTGCTAGTTATTTCTTAAATGCTCTAGATTCTGTTATTCCTTTATATAACATTTTCATTACCGCTGCAAATAATCTATTATTATTAAAAATTGCTGAGCAGGTGGCAAGAGTCCTGAATATCAAAATTAATAAAAAACATTAATTTGGAAAAAATATCTCACATCATTAATACCATCAATTACATATAGATTAATTAGATTATTAGCTAAGATAATTATGCATTGTGCTCATGATATCTCATGTTATATTAAACTCTTATATCTTTATTTTAGTCAATTTCTAGAGTGACTTAAGGTATATATTCAAATTACATCATGTAGTCTTTGGCTAGAAATTCCTAATCACCTGGGAACAAAATATGCCTTGTGCCAGACTGCTCCTTCACCCAGTTGCTCTTCTGTTGATACTTGATCCTTTTAGGGGAAGACAAGACCAAAATTGAAGGAATAGCCCAGCTCCAAAATCTGACCATCTGTGGCATGGCCTTTTTCAAGGACAGATATATTTTGAAAGGCCACTGCATAAAACCAGCCCCAAAATAGTCTCCACCTATTTTTGTCCTCGGGGAATCAATATGTGGCTAGGCCTCAGAACTGATGTCAGGAGTCTCCCAAGTGTCCCCTCCCCATGAACAGTGCTAGTTTGGGAAACAACAGAGTACCTAAGTTGTTTCCTCAGGCAAAAGAGGACTGAGTGTCATGTTTGTAAATTTTAAAATGTTTATAGGTTGTCCAGGGTTAGGCTGGGCATGAACACCAACCAAGACAAGACAGCTGAAACAGCTAATGAGTATTTGAAACCATTCTGAGATTGTGCTCACTATATAAGGAAAGGGCTGTCTGGGTGTGGCAGGGCACACCTAAGTCCACTGCCCCACCAGAGGTGTGAATGGGTCAGGAAATGGTCTTCCTCCCTTCCCACCTCTATCACAGGAGGTTTGGAATGTGGAGTAAAATAGGCATAAAGTACCTTCTCCCACTCCCATGGGCTTGAACAGGGAAGGAACAAATCGCACCAGTATATATATATGGCAACTGGATAGATTAGAGACGGACCTGAACACGGACCTGAACTGGGACCTGGACTTGGACCCTGAGTCGACCCTTGCACAGACCTGGAGACACAGCTTGCACGGACCTTGCAGGGACTTTGAGCCGGACCTGCTGCAGGGACCTGTGTCAGCGATAAGCTGCTGATGTTTGTGGGAACGTCGTGGAGCACCCCAGCTTTCCCCTGTGATCGTGGCTTTCTGAAAGCCATGCCCACAACCATTTTGGACTTTGGCAGGCACTGGACTCTGTGTGATGCTGATCCACTGCTGGACTCCGAATGCTGCTGCAAAAGAGACTGTCTCCCGTTTGCAAGTAGGGCAAAGTTGTTTTATGGCCAAACCTTTCCAA
>VWZI01021441.1:13847-38506 GCA_013396835.1 Psilopogon haemacephalus | reverse complement strand
GTGTGACATGAAATGCTTCCTGTTTCTGGGGCTCACTTTCTTGTCTTCTGCTTCCAGGATTTTCACCCTATGTAGCTCCTCGCTTTGCTCTCTCTCCAAAAAGTGGGGGTATTTTTTTGTATTATTCTATTAAACTCTCCTTATCTCATCCCACAGGGCTTTCATTTATTCTTTTGCTCTGACACTCCTTTATATCCCATTGGGAGAGTGGTGCAAGGCAGTTCTGTGTAAGCAGCTGTTTGAAACTCAGCTACTGTCTAAGTGAAACTGTAACATAGGTTTGAGCAGGAAATAAAAACCAAAAGATTATTCTAGTGACTAAATATTAGGAGCATGTAGTATTTTTAAGGTTCCAACTGAGCAAGCTGTCCTTCATCAGCACCGTGAAAATGCTAAATTAGAAAATCTAAGGAGTAAAGTCACAGGATCATAGGATGTTAGGGGTTGGAAGGGACCTAAGGAGATCATCGAGTCCAACCCCCATGCCAGAGCAGGACCATACAATCTAGCACAGATCACAGAGGAACACATCCAGATAGGCCTTGAAAGTCTCCAGAGAAGGAGGCTCCACAACCTCTGTGAGGAGCCTGTTCCAGTTCTCTGTGACCCTTACAGTAAAAAAGTTCCTTGTTGTGTTGTGTTGAAACCTCCTGTGCTCCTGGGCTTACACCCATTGCTCCTTGTCCTGTCACAGGGAGCAATTGAGAAGATCTTGTCCCTCTGCTCCTGACCAGCCCTCAGATATTTATAAACATTTATTAAATCCCCTCAGTCTTCTCTTCTCCAGACTAAAAAGTCCCAGGTGCCTCAGCCTCTCCTGATAAGTCATGCCCTCCAGTTCCCCTAATCATCCTCATAGCCTTCTGCTGAACCCTCTCCAGCAAATCCCTGGCCCTCTGAAACTGGGGAGCCCAAAACCGAATGCAGTGCAGATGGGGTCTCACCAAGGCAGAGTAGAGGCAGGAGAATCTCCCTCTATCTGCCTGACACACTCTTCTTAATACACCCCAGGATCCCATTGGCCTTCTTGGCCACAAGGGCACATTGCTGTCCCATGCGGAACTTGTTATCCATCAGCACTCCCAGGTCCCTCTCCACAGGGCTGCTCTGCAGTGGATCACCTCCCAGCCTCTACTGGTGCAGCTTATTATTCCTGCCCAGGTGCAGGACTCTGCACTTGTCCTTGTTGAACCTCATTTGTTTCCTCTGTGCCCAACTCTCCAGTCTGTCCAGGTCTTGCTGGATGGCCACACAGCCTTCAGCTGTATCAGCCAAGCCTTTCAGTTTGGTGTCATCAGCAAACTTGCTGGGTGGACTCTGTCCCTCCATCAAAGTCATTGATAAAAATGTTGAACAGCACCAGACTCAACACTGATTCCTGGGGAACTCCACGGCTTAAAGCTCTCCAGCTGGACCTGGCATCATTGATCACCACTCTCTGAACTCTATCTTGGAACCAGTTCCTAATCCACCTCACTGTCTGCTCTTCCATCCCACACTTCCTGAGCTTGCTTACTAGGATGCCATGGGAGATGGTGTCAAAGGCCTTGCTAAGGTCAAGGTCAACTACATCCATTGGTCTCCCTGAATGTACCCATTCAGTTATGTCATCATGAAATGCTATCTGCTTAGTCAAGCATGATTTGCCGTTGATAAATCCATGCTGACTACTCCTGATAACCTTCTTCTCTTCCAATTGCCTTGATAGGCCCTCCAGAAGGAGCTGCTCCATCATTTTCCCAGGGATGGAGGTGAGGCTGACTGGTCAATAGTTCCCTGGAACCTCTTTCTTGCCCTTTTTGAAGACTGGAGTGACATTGGCTCTCCTCCAGTCCTCAGGCACCTCTCCTGTCTGCCATCACTTGGCAAAAATGATGGAGAGTGGCAGAGCAGTAACATCAGGCAGTTCTCTCGGCACCCTTGGGTGCATCTCATCAGGGCCCATGGACTTGTGAATGTTCAGTTTGTGTAACTGATCCCTAACCCAGTCTGCAGTGACCAGTGGAGAGCATTCCCTCCTCCAGGCTTCCTCTCCTTCACCCAGGGTCTTGAGTATCTAGGGGAGTTCAGCCTTAGATGTAAAGACTGAAGCAAAGAAGGCAATCAGCATCTCTGCCTTCTCTGCATCCTCAGTTATCAGGGCTGCCTTCTGGTTCAGCAGTGGCCCCACACCTTCCCTATTCTTCCTTTTTTCTACTGATGTGTTTGAAGAAGTCCTTCTTGTTCTCTTTTACTTCCTTTGCCAGTCTCCTTTCCAAGAGGGCTTTGGCCTTCCTTGTTGCCTTCCTACATGCCCTGACAACTTCTCTATAGTTCTCCCAAGTGACAAGACCTTTCTTCCATGAATTGTAAGTTTCTTTCCTCCTTGAGATTTCCTTCAGTAGCTACTTGCTCAGCCATGCAGGTCTCCTAGCACATCTACCTGACTTTTTACTCACGGGAGCACACCTAGCTTCTGTTTCAGTCACCACTTATATAGAACTTGACTGAATCTCTTGCATAGATGATGAAACCTCTATTTGATTTGTAAAAATGTTAATGATATTTTATTTAGAAAAATGTTAATTATAGCGAATTTTTATTAAATCTGCATGGTAATATTCCCCAAGATCCCTCCATGAGGTACAGATGAGGAGGGTCTTCTCCCATTAAGATGCCTTTAAAAATTAGCAGGTGGTGCTCAGTTATGTGCTTGATTAAATGCATTTAATTTTATTTCCTGCCATGCACAAAACTCAGCTAAGCCCTGCCTGTTTGCTGTGTATTGAGGCAGTGTATTGCACATGTATCAATGCACGTACATTAGTGAATAAACTTTACCAGTCTATTTTACACATAAATGAGAATTTTGCAGTGTATCAGTTTGTATTTTTCTTCTGACATAATATATTATTTGATTTTGTTTTCCTATTTCTTTAACAGTCTAGTTTACTAATTTTCTTCCTCTCCCTGGTTCTCTCCATACTTCTCTATTACTTGTGCTCTCATCCTGCCTAAGTTTTATCTTTTTTTTGTTTTCCCATCCTTTGTTGATGATTATACAAGAAGTTTGTATGTCATTCTGCGTGCCTGCGTAACTTCTGATTAGAAATACACAAACAGAGGAAATATTTTCCTTCTTGTCCTGGCACAAACACCCTGTATACCCTGCAAACACTTGATCTAGCTCCTGCTGCTTAGCACCATGGTTGAGCCCAAATAAAGGTGTGCAAATGATGAGCATCTTGCAGTCTACAATCACTGTTCAAATATTGGCCTAGATGGTTGAATCAGCAACAGCAGCTAAAGTAGTCCACTTCATATGCAAAGGTCTTTCAAGCATAGGAGGGAAATCTCTAGTGCTGTGTCTCATGGGGGATATGTTCAGGTATTATAACACTTCTGTATTTAAATATTTTGAAAACGGCAGAAGGGTTAAAAATGTTTCCTTAGATGGAATACTCACACCAACTTTTAAACCAAGTAAAATTACTTTCCTTGGAGCCTCAGGATCCATTTAGACTGTTTAACTGTTATTAAATGTTATGAAAGCCCCTGCTGTAGGAAAAAAGTAGAACTTCAATTATAGAACTGTAACCTAAAAAAAACCTCATTAGCCTAGGAAAAGCATCAAACTTCTAGCTGTGCCAAAAACCATCTCAAGAGAGCCTTTTAACTGTTAGATAGGAGAAGATTCAGTTGTCATAATTTTTATCCTTCTTTTCTTTTTTTCAAGTAAGAGTTAATATGAAGAAGTAGTCAACCAAAAGTTACTGTGCTTTAACCTTACAAGAAAACAGCCAGTTTTGTTCCTTTGGTTTATACTGAGAAAACAGAGAATGGCCAGAGACCTTAACAAGAAACAAAAATCAATCAACTCAAAATCCAATGGCAGACCTTGCCTGCACACATACCCATTTACTGCCTCAAGTAGCTCCTGAAAAGGAAGCAGATACTCATCCTCGCTGGTGGACATACCCTACACTGCCCACTGGGAAGTCCTCAACTATCCCCCACTGCAGCTGGGATACAGCCATCCTCATCCAGTCCATCCCTCACCTGGCAATGGATGCCAGACCCATTTGTGGTCCACCATCAGAGAAAACATGCCAAAATGTCCTGAAACAACCTGTGTGCCTCAGGACTCCTGGTAGGGATAGCAGGCACTCGCAGAGTAAGGATAAGCCCAATGACTGGTAGGAATGAGTCAGGGAGGTATAAAGTGGCAGGGTGACACAGAGGCATGTCTGGAATGTGAAAGTTGTAGACCCCATTTCTAGTTTCCATGGGGTCTAGGCCACTTGTATGTGGGCCTTTCTTGATCTTTCCTTTCTCTCAGCTGCTGTCTGCTTCGTTATCACTTTGCCATGCAGTTATGCTTTGTCACCTCTATAGCTCTCTCATCCCACCCACCTCCTTTCTTCCTCGATGCATTTTGGCATTTCTTAAAGCTCTTCATGCTGTGATGGGCCACAGCCTGTTTCTTGTGGCCCATGCTTTTCAGTCCAGCTCAACAAGACTAGGGCTATTCCAGGACCCCCAAACAAGGATGCCACCCATACAGTGCAGTACTCTGAAGCATTAGGCTTCATCTGTGAAGAATCATCTGTGAAACTGTAGCATCATACATGATGCCTGGTACAGTGATTCTGGCAGCTCATAATGGGGCAATTGTGAAAATAATTAATGCTAATACTAATAAATATTAATGATGCAGTTTACACAAAGTTTGCCGTATATGTTCAAATAGTATTTCATGGCAATCCTTATCATCTGTAGACAAAAAAAAACCAAAAAAAACATACACAGAAAGAGGGGCTTAGTGCTCAAGCTGATCAAATTGGAAAGGATGAGAAACAGCCAAATATTAATGCTATGATGCTATGATGCCCAAGATGTTGTGCTGCAGCAGAGCAGAAGAAATGTTTCCAGAGAACCCAGAACTTCTCAGTTTCTGTCTTCTCAGCTAGCAAGCAATGCTCCCCTGTCCTGCGACTTTCATTTGAGGGTTTTGGCCATGATGTGCGTGAGCAATATTGAGATCACTAGGATAAATTCCTGCATTCTGCACCACTAAAGCAAGGATTATGTTTTCCTTCCAGTCCATTTCCTTGATGGATGTATGCATTACTAACAACACATTGTGCTGTATGTTTTAAGCTTGAGCTCTACAGATCTTTCACTTCCAGCTGGAGTAAAAGTTGCAACTTATTTTTATTGTCAGTAATAAGATTTTCTTGAACTACTTGTTGTGGTGTGCCAAAATAGGCCTGAACATGTCCTGGCTTGCCCAGACATGTTCCCCTGCTCCGCCTCCTTCTGTACTAAGGGAAGCAACTGTGGGAAAAGGAAACAAAAGCCCTGGTTTCACCCAATATGGTCAAGCTTGGAAAGTGCCATTCTCATTGGCTAATCTGTGTCCAAAAGCCAATTAGACTCAGGCTGCATGGATAAAAGAGACGAGCAGGTAACACAAGTGGCTGCTGCTGCCATTGCTGCTTCTGCCTCAATGTGCTCTCTGTGATATCCCTCATTGCATCCTGCCTTCCCCTTTGCAAGTTTTCAGCTATCAGGAGTCAAGATGAACCAGGTCAGAGACTCCGCTAGACCCCTGGCTTCCTGATAAAAAAGGCTGGGAAAACTCCAAAGCCTCTAACTGCTTTGAAACCACTGAGAGCAACTCCTCCATGTGCTTTGGGCACTGACTGATACTGTAATGCCACCCCAGAAACCTGGAAAATACTTTGTGAGTAAACACTCAAAAGCCTCTTAGCAAATCTTTAGCAAAATTCTGTAAATTCTTAAGTAAGTAAATCCAGATACCTTTTGTCTTAGCAGCAGAAAAGAGCCTCTTGAGTCCCCTGGAGTGAAAGAGGTACAATTGAAACTAAGAACCTCTTTCCAGTTTTAAGTTTAATGCTTGTTATATTGTTGCTAGTTATATTTCTTAAGTGTTCCAGATTCTCTGTTTATCTCCCTCTGTATAATGTTTTCATGACCATCCAAAGAATCAATTATTAAAAATATTGGTTGGAAGTGAGTTTCTGAATAACAAAACTATATTAATTTTCAAAATACCATCTTGCACTCATACCAAACCATTACACTACTCCATTTTGACTAAACAGAGACCTGAAAGGCATCATTCAGATTTGTTTTTTTGGGGAATGGTTTTGGCCATGTTCCCATCTGAGAACAAGTTGAGACTGAAATTCAGGCTTCATGGAAGCAACTGCT
The DNA here is from genome assembly GCA_013396835.1 of Psilopogon haemacephalus. Classification (NCBI taxonomy): domain Eukaryota; kingdom Metazoa; phylum Chordata; class Aves; order Piciformes; family Megalaimidae; genus Psilopogon; species Psilopogon haemacephalus. The sequence continues at coordinate 32,290 of VWZI01021441.1, read as the reverse complement.
GTCACAGATTTAATCTCAAAGAAGTTTATTGTCTCAAAACTTCAGGTTCATCCAAATGCCTTCTAGAGTATTAAAGATCTTACCAGGGCAGCAGATAGGCATTATTATTTTGTATTTGATGTAAAGGCATAATCTTGTAGTTCAGTGCTGATCACCTTTAATATCAAATAGCCCAATTTTGGCCTGATCATAAATCCCAGTTTCAGAGTGCAATAAAGACTCAGTGAAATATCTGGATTTTTTTTTTTTCCCCATGTGGGCAAGCAGCTGATTCTTCCTCCGTTTCCCATCTTGCATTTTGATTCTCATAAATGTTTCCATTCCAGATTTCTTTTCCCAGAAAAATGAACCTTGTAGCAGACATTCAACATTTCAGCTTGAATTGTTTGGTGAAGTGATAAGCAACTGAAAGCAGTACTTTTTACTGGAAATTTTTTTTTCACAGCAGTCTTTTTACCACTCGTTATTTTAATCTGTTTGTCTAGCTGTGGTATTGCCAAGGCATTTATTACATGAATATTTAGGGCACTGGCTAAATGTCAATTATGTCTCCAGCCCTGCTGCAAAGACTTACCAAAATAAAAGAGAAGTTTCCCTTCCCTCGTGTTTGCTGTACATGAATGTGGAAGTGTAGGCAAAGCTTCTTGTTAAGGCGGGGATGGGGGGAGGCCTTTGGGAAACTCTTTAAGTCCTGAGACCCCCAAGCACTTGATCTGAAACATATTTTCTCCTACATGTAGAGGTGTTTTCTACTTTCCTCAATTTTTTGACTGTTGAAAGACTTGGATAATACTGTGCTTAATGGAGTTATAGTTACACATGCTACGACTAGAATAATTGAGACTCCTCCTTGTGAGTGCAATCTGGATTAACTGGCTGTGTTCCTTTCAGCTCATGTGCTGGTGGTGGAATGTGTTACTCACAAACTAATTAGTGCATTTGAATTTATACATCATTATTAATGTCTTTGTTTTGTGCCAAAGTGCATTTGGTGTTTCTCAAAGCATGAAAGTAGGCAGTGGCTGGCCTAAGGAAAGGTTGACACACACAATAGATATGCTGGCTGGAACAAAGTTCCTTTAATGATCAGTGGAAAAAGTACTTGTAGGAGAAACAAAGCTTCACTGCCTGTCAGACATAAATTAGATGAGAAACACAAGAAAGGCAATTGTGAGTGCAGATTTCAGTGGGCTAGGACCACTCAGAGCTAGATATCCAGATGGTTCACACCAGATCAAGAGAGGTGAATTCAGATGGAACCTGAGACACAAGAGAGCTAACAAAAGGGTGAGGTAGTGCCAGATTACTACCAAGTAAGAAAACTGGGAGACTGTGGCCTTGCAAATAGAAGTCTCAAAAGTGACAAGGCTTAAGAAGCCTGCATGTGACATTCGAAGAGTGGTTTAAGGTTAGAACAATGCCAACAGAAGGATTCATGGGGAAATAGTAGGTATGGATTTACACAGAGGTTTCTTATCCTGATAACAAGAGGCTCTGGGACATTTTCCCAGCTGAAAGTAAGGGCAGATGGGCACAGGATTATGGGATAGAGCCTGGCTAAATATGAACGAAGTGATGTGATGTGGACCCTAGGGAAAAGGAGCTAGCATAGCTGGAGTCCTTCCTAATACCATGTTCCTTTGTGGCAACCTGTGGGAATCACCAAGCTGCCAAACTGTATTTTCTTGAGGGTCACAAAGCATAGTGTACAAAAGATATTTAACCTCTATTCATCCAAGTTCCTCCTAATGACAGTGTTTCCAACTTGTGTTGATAGAAGTCAGTGGGTCATCAACATTCCTTTTTCCCTCCAAGACTCAGCATTTTTTATGACCTCTGACTGCTGCTGTATCAGTCTGCATGAGCCAAGGTCTAGTCCCAGTTTGCTGATTCTGAGAGACATGGGCTGAGGCAGTCTCTTGAAGATGACCTTGGATGCTTTCTCTTGACAGGCCTGTTTGACTTACTGAGGTGTAGTGAAACTCAGGAAGAAGTTCAATAGGTTTCTCTTTCCCTGTTACTCCTTCTACCTTTGTCGGAATCATGTAACATTTCACAGGACACGTGATCTTTCATTTCAGCTTTTCTTCCTTGTAAGATATAAGAAAGTTGTATGCCTTACTGTAGTGGCAGGTATGGTGCAAGATAGGATTTTTCAACATGAATTTAGTTTATTAATTTTGATATTCAGGACTTTAGCTGCCAAACAGTATTCTTAATAATAGGTTCTTTGCACTGTCATGGAAAACATTACACAGATGGAAAGACAGAATCTAGAACACCTAAGAAATAGCTAGGAATAATACAACAAACACTAAACCATTAGAACTGCAAAGAGGCTCTTGCAGTCAGTTATACCACTTGTCCACCAGAGGGACTTGAAAAGGTCTTTTCTGCTTAAGGCAGAAGGCACTTAGATTCAATTAGAATTGACAGTTTTGCTGAGAGGCTTTTGAGTATTTACTCGCAAAAGTTACCTCTGGATTCCCAGGGCTAACTATAGTTCCAGACAGTACCCAAACACTTGCAGGCAATTCTGTCAATGTCTCGATAACCATTGAGACTTGTAGATCTTCCCAGGCTCTGAGAGGATGCTGGGAGAGAGGCAGATGATCTCTGACCTGATCCTGGTTCCGATTGGATGACTCCAGACTTGGCATGGAGGTTTGTGAAGGTGCAGGCAGGATGTTTTGCAGATGTGCAGACAGACACAATTATGCATAGGCTAAGCAAGCCTATCAAATGAGACACTTGATGCTTAATCCTGGTAAACTTGAAGCAAGGTGCTTTTCAGGTAGACAAACCAAAGCATCAGGACATTATTATGTATCAAGCAGACTGCTGCAGAGCATTGCAGGATGCAAGGCAGAGAGCAATGAGGTAGAAGCACAATAAGGCAGAGCACATTGCTGCTCGCATCAGTGTAGCCCTAGACTAATGGGTCTTTGGCCACAGACTAGTCAATCAGAATGGCAGTTTGCCAAACTTAATCATATTAGGTAAAATCAGGGCTTACTTTTACTTTTTGTTTGTTTGTTTTAGGGCAGAACATAAGTGTACAAACATGTGCAGGTACCCTGTTCAGAAGTTTTCAAGAGACATAGAGCATCAAGCCTTTTGTCCTCCTTTCCTGCGGTTGCTTCCCCAAATAGCAGAAGCAGAGGGGAACAGAAAATACGTCTATACAAGCCAGGACATGTTTAGGCCTATTTTGGCTTGATATTTACCTTCCTCTGTCTTAACCACAGATGGGTAGCCTCAAATTATCTTTCCATTAATGGATGGGAAAGAATCAACTGGGTTTAGATATTTGCTTTGATATTTCATTTATTAAAACTCAACTTTTCTTTTGGTGTCCTTGGAAATCAAATAAATTAGCTGCAGTTACAGTATATACTTTCTGCCTTGTTGGTAAAATGGCACCACATCAGAAGAATGAACCCTGCTGAAAGTGCTCCAGTCCCAGAGGAAAGTTTCTACAGTTTTCATGACGTGCAGTCAGCACACAGGAAAAAAGAATGAGGAAAGCTGTATCTACAGCAATGCAGTGTTGTGGTTTAAGAACAGGTATAAATACCTCTTCTATCCTATGTCGCCCTTACCTTTACAAATATACTTATCCTTTAAAACTACTGGCCAAATAAAATGTCTAACTTTTATTTATTAGTTATCAGTTATTTATTATTATTGCTTTTGACAGTGAAGCTGGATCTAGATCTTGTTCTTAGTAACTGAATAAATCAGACCTGGATCCCTCTATTTACCCAGCACAAGGTGTGGCAAGACACAATTATTCTTTCCCTTTCTTTCTTCATATATCTGCATGCATATGTATGTACACTCATGTATGTATATGGATGGTTTGTCTTAATTTTTTTAAATTACTTTTGAAAACCATACAGAAAATCATGGTGAAAAATTTGCAACTCATTTTTGAAAAGTGGTGTTAGGACTCCTGAGTGACCTGTCCTGCCAAAATGACAGCCCAAATCAGTCAGCATTTCCCACTGAAATGAAACCAGATCAACAGCAGAAGGATTTCTTCAAATAAATGCAGCCTTATACTGTCAGGCATGCTATATTGAAGAGAAGTTACAGGTTAATGATTTCAGCTTAGTTTGTAGGAACTGACATTTTACTTGGGTCTGTCAATAAAATGACAAATTGTATTGATTCAGCAAGTGGTGGAGGTAAAAGGACTAAACGTCTTTGGGGCCTGAGTCTCAGAGTTCATGTCTATTTGGCTTTTAATGTGAAAAGGTCACAATATCACACTTTAAATAGGTACAACTGGAATGCTATTCAGATAAATAAGCTGTGGCTCCAATTGGGATACAATGAGACTCTTTCCTTTGCCTCAGGAAAAAATAATCCTCTCCTTTTCCTGTGAAGCTCATCACTGACATGTCCAGGCATGTGTATGCTAATTCTCACTCACACATCCCTTCCTCCCTAACGCTAATAAATGCCCCTGGAAAGACTTCTCTGGCACCCTGTGCCCCTGGAAACAGAAGGCAGCATGGGAGAGGAGCCACTTGATGAATGTGACCTTCGTTACAAGGCTGTGGAGCTGAGTCAGTCTTACTTTTTAAAAAGCATTCTGAAATGCTTTGGGACTCAGTGACCTGCAGGAACACTGAACTGATCTGCTTATGAGTGTGGGAGTGAGGAAAAGGGAAGTTTTACAAAGGACAAGTGTGTTAAGAAAACAACAAGGAAAAGTAAAACCAACAGCCTATCATCCTACCGCACAAGTATGCCAGGGGATTTCAGGGCTTGGGTTACTCAAGACCCTCAAATTCTGCTGCAGCCATAAGTATAGGAACAAGCTAATCTCTTCATCATTTTGGCCAGTCCTAGGTGTGTTTGGATTTAATCACTACCTGCCTTTCAAAAATACAATTTTGTGGTTCCAAAATATCTTTAGTTAATCCTTGACTTAGTTTGGAAAGGAATTCTGTTTGGAACAATGCACAAGTCCATGTGGCTCTGATGGATATTCTCTTTACTGTTCTCATTCAACACAAATTTTCTCAAACTAGAATGTATAATACTCTAGCATTCAACTACTGAACACTGGATTCTAAAAAACTTGCCTTTTTAATTTTTTTTTTTTTTCCTCAGGGAAGCTAGATCCTGTAGTAAAACAAAAGAAAAAAAAAATCTTTAAAATATGCCAGGTTGATACATGAATATTCTTGGATCTTCTCCTAAATGGCAGTTGGAAGCAGCAATGCTGCTTACCATAAAAGAAGCTATGGAAAGAGAAATTTTTAAATTGTAATATTTCAGCAGATGACACCCACTAATATCTCTAGAAAATACTTGACATGTCACATGGAGATGTAGCTCTCTCTGAGGACAAGAATTTGACTTTGATTATGGAATGTAAGCAAAATAGTTTCTGATGCTATCTTCCAATCCATGGGTAATTCAAATAAAGTATTTTAAATGGTTCATTTCAAAGTGTCTTTTGCACTCATTTCTCAATGAAACACGAATTTTAATCTCTCATCCTCTTCTCAAAATAGAGCAGTCTGAAAAACAGCAAGTCTTCAGAAACCTGGACTCTAATTCTTTTTTGTTTTTTTCTTTTTTTACTCCTGAAGCAAGCACTTCTTTCTTTCCCCTTTATTTTTTAGACATCCTGCTGAAATTTTTAACCGATCGCATCATTCCAGAATGATTTATTCTTAAATGTACCTATTATAGTTTCCTGCAACACTGGTCTTCTCTTACACAGAGAACACATGCTTGAGCCTCTCTCAAGAGCTTAAAATGGCCTTGCATGTTGTGTTGGGTAGTTGCTAAAAGCAGGGGAAATTGTTGAAGCCGAATGCAGCAATATCAGCTATTATAGTTAACGATGTCTATGTCCTTCTCAAATAACTACTTTTCAGGAAGAGTATTTGATATCCTTTAAACATAAGAGCTCTTAATCCACAGTCACCTTTACAATGACAGCATCTTTGTGGGAAAAGTCTATATTACATGATTTTTGCAAACAGATCTTTGATATTTACATTCAGATTGCATGTGTGCTGAAATCAAGTGGTTAAACATGTCCACCTGATTATATACACTAATGTTGCTAGCATGCATACATTTGAGGTCACAGAAAGAAGAAAAAAAACCAACCAAACAAAAAAAGGTGTTTGCACTTTGATTTGTGGACAAAAAAAATGGGGAGTGTAATCTTAGAAGCCAGATCAAAACCACTTGCAAAATAATTTGCAAAACTTTAGCTCTAAATATTGTGAGATCTCATTTCCATACTTTTTTAAAGAGCAGATTACAGGGGACTAGAGATACAAACAGGCAGGCATTATGTGTGCGAAGAGCACAAAACCAACTCTATGGCTTCCTGTCTGTGCAATTCAAAACAGTTCAGTATTACATTCCAGAGCACATGCAATTATGTAAAATCTGAAACCTCAGGGAAAAAAAATAGTAGAATTTTCAAATTAGTTCTGGTTTCTGAATCAATTTCCATTTCTCTTGTTTCCACTGAACAACTAGAACTGAAAAGCAATAAAAACCAGGAAATGCCATCATAAGGAGTTTTGGAGTTTCTCTGCCAACAAATGACAGCTTGGAGCTGGGGAGGGAAGAATTATATCAGCAATTTCCAAAGTTATTTGCAATTTGTGGCATTAATCAAACAAAGTTAGTGGAGTCATCCCCAAGAGTGACTTTACCTGTAGTGTATGGCAGTCAGTTTGGGTCTGTTCTGCAGAGAAATGTGATTTATGCAACCAGCTGTTGCATACTATGCCTTCAGTCCTTGCTCCTGCTACTCACAGTGCTCAGCGTGAACAGCCACATGAACAGCACTGCTACCAGCCACATAGCTCTAACAACTAGGGGTAGCTAAAGGGCACTGCAGTAAACAGGATTCAATGAAATATCCATGAAAACCCATATGTCGGCCTATATGTAGATTTTTTAATCAAAATTTTCTTAATTGCTTTAATTTACTAAGCTACTGGGACTGCCATGGAGCAAGAGTTGCAGCCAGATGCCAGTGCTGCAGTCTGTGCTCACTTGAAACAAGTGTTTCTTGCAATACCTTTGCACTGAAAGTCCAAAATGAGTGGTATTGTCTGTTTTGGTGTCTTCTTTATCCTAATGAGCAGGGTTTCTCCAGTGTTAGACTGTCATCCACATGTAGGAGGGCAGTTGAGTTTATTCCAAATCACAAAATCACAGAACTTTAGAGGCTGGAAGGGACCTCCAGAGATCATTGAGTCTAGCCTCCCTGCCCAAGCAGGATCACCTAGGGTAGTTCACAGAGGAATGCATCCAGGCAGGTTTTGAAAGTCTCCAGAGAAGGAGATGCCACAATCTCTCTGGGTAGCCTGTTCCAGTGCTCTCTCACACTCACTGTGGAGAAGTTTCTCCTCGTGTTGAGACGGAAACATCCGTCTTCAAATTTGTAGCCATTGCTCTTTGTCTTATTGCTGCTGACCACTGAAAAGTGATTGGCCCCATCCACTTGACACCCACCCTTCAGATATTTGCATACACAGATCAGATCCATTCTCAATTTTCTCTTCTCCAGACTAAACAGCCCCAAGTTTCTCAGTCTCTCTCCATAGGGGAGATGATCAAGTCCTCCAATCATCTTCGTAGCTTTCTGATGGACTCTTTCCAGCAGCTCCCTGTCTCTCTTGAGCAGGTCCCTGTGTCTCAGCATATATATTTGACCATTTCAGTTTTTACAGTGTAGAGGAAGTTATGATGTAGCCATTGGTTAAGTCAGATTTAGGAGAGAGTTTTCATCCTCAAAATATGTACATTCCTGGTTTGTTACTTCCATAATGAGTCAGAGCCACACAGAGGCCTTTTTTTACCAGAGGTTGGGAAGTAATTTCATCTCTACCAACAACATCCTGATTATTTCTAGCAAACAATTTTTTTTTTTTTCCACAGGAGGACTCAAGCAACCTGCTTGTATTGTTAGAGACCATTCAACATCACATTGAAACTGCTCCACACAGGAAGGGACACTTTGAAAACATTCGCAACAGTAACAGAGTTGCAGTGAGAGAAGATGACTAACTTTTGTAGCCATATTTTAATTATGTTCAATTTAATCAGGTTCTGAATCCCAGGTAGAAGTACAGGGGTAGCACAAGTAGGTTACACAAAGGGAGAACAGATCTGAGGGAAGACTAAAACTTGACACACCTTGGCATTAATGTTATGCTTAAAACTCCAAATTTTGCTACTACTAACACTTAAATCCTGCTAAAGCATGCCTCAGAGCTTCAATTCGGTCAGAAGTTTTGCACGTGGTGAAAGAGGGGACACTTACTTTGTTTAACTTCATGAAGAGGAGAATGGCAGCTATATGGAGGAGAATGACAGCTATATGGAGTCAGGACTCAGAGGTCAGTAAGCACAGTCTGTCTCCAGTTACATGCTGGTAAAAAAATTCCTGTTCCTGATCCAAGCACCTCATCTTAAATCTGATTACGTTAAGTTTTGAGGGTTTTGCAGAGTGACAAATGCTGTGTCACAGGGGCTGTAATGGAAACAGTTCCTCAAGGGTGATAAATTTCACTCTAAGGAAGATATGACACAAGCAGGGCTACCTATCACTTTCCTGAAGCTTGCTTCACTTTGATGCTCATTTAAGAACATTCCTCTCTCTGGTGTGCTGTTTTATGTCAAGCACCCACAGCTGTCCCAATTTCAGTGTTTGTTGTATTCATATTGGAATAGAGAAGAAATAGGGAGTTACTGGAAAAACAAACAGTAAAAATAAACAACATTTTCACAGGAGTTAAAAAAAATAATTACAATTCCCCGAACCACAGAAGTATGGAGCAGTGGAAGTTAAGTATCAGACAGCAGTCCTTCAGATATGCACACAAAGCTCAATGAGTGATGTGCATGTGCTGAATCATTTTACATTTCTGATACCTGAGCTGGAAATTTGAAAGAAGGCATGATTGAATAAGCATTCCCTAGAGGTCATGTGAACCTGCAAGATCATTGCTTTACTCACCCCACTGCTGTTTATTCCAAATATCAAGAAACCAGGGCAGATTAGGTGGCCGTATGGTCTCCCACAGACCCATGAAAATTCATTGGCATTTCTTCAACGGATGGTGCCCAAAGCAAAATTTAATTCCCCTTTTGCTAAATAAAAGAGATTGGTAGTGGGGAGACTACTACCCTGACATCCGAGTTCAAGCACTACCAGGCTGGCACCAGCTATGTTCTGCAGCCACCAAAGCACATCTACTCATATCACCAAGGGCTAACTGCCTTCTTGAGTAGTACTTATACAGTTGCAAAGAAAGAAGCATCTGTGATGGGGAACAAGTAGAAGCTGGATGCTTCAAGCAGCAGAGCAACCTGGGGAAGCTGACCAAGAATTGTGAAATGCTAATGTGGCAGCAATAGGGCCAGCAAGGCATGGGAAAGAGGCAGGACCTGGGACACAGCAGTTGCTGGATCTTCTAGACTGTGAAATAAAAGGAGCAGACGGGCAATCCATGTCCTGGACTACTCATGCACGGCTCTTCATCTGCATGTTGGACACAACATTGTTGCAGGGGCGGTCACAGAACTTGACAGAGCGGTGGCTGGTGTGGGTTAAAAGGGAAAAGCAGAAACAACTTAGCATGACATTGGATTTTGTCACTCATTAACTGAACTATTATCAATGATCCTTGTGAACCTTTAAAGAGGGAAATGGGTTAGTTCAAGGAGGGGGTTCAGTGGGATAGAAATCTGTGATGATTGCTTTGTCACAGAGTTCAAAATGTTGTTAATTTATGTGATACCAGGAGTTAGAAGGTAGACCCTTTTAGGCATCCTTTGATTCGTACATGAACTTGGCTTGCTATTTCCAGGTTAATAAGAGTAAACAAAATCAAATCTTTTAATCTCCATACATATCCGTTCTTAGCTAACCTATACTTAGCTACTCACAGAGCACACTGAAGCACGCAGTTACTACTCAGTCTATTGTGTACATATGCACTGTATGGTATGCTCTGTGTATGAACTCATTATGTAAACTTTTCTGTGCAGTGTGTACACAGTGTGTGTGTACAGAAATATCAAATAGCACTGCTGTGTGCAAGGAGTCTTTGGGGATTACACCTGTTTGTACCAGGGTATAAATGTTTCTTTCTCAACTTAAAGTCTATCCACAGATTCCCACTGAGAATTTGTTCATGCTTATATACTCTGACCACAAAATTGTCGTTCTTTTAATGTGCTCTTGGAAAAAAAATCAAAATGATATTGTGGGAAAGAATCTAGACATTAAAAACAACTTAGACATCAAAACTGTTCCAACTCTCCCGCTGAGTCACCTCTTTCCTACTTATTCGTGTAACCTTTCTCCTACTTAAAACAGTTTTAAATAAAGAAGAAGAAAAAAAGTTGCACTAGGAAGTTATGTACCATACAGTCATGCATAAGTATTTCTTTCTCATATGGATATCTGGTCACAAACGAGGTCCATCAAAGGTGGTGTCTGCTGAAACAAGTATCATGAAACACACTCTACATTCTCAAAGTCATATGCGTTAAGATTATTGGGTGATTATGGCTATGGTGAGATGAGCTTTTTAGAGAAATATTTGAGGGCTGCCTCACAGAGGACCTATTATACCCCTATGTTACCATACCAGCATTCCTGATCAGAACTTTTAGAGCAAACCAGGCCACCAGCCTTGGAGAGGAAGCAGTTGTTTTCATCTGTAATATCATGTATTTTTTGCATCACAGTGTAAAAAAGATACTACCTTTTATTAAGACATGAATTAGTTCAATAGGAATTTTCTGGCTCTGTGCCTGTGACCTCAGCCTCCAGAGCTGCTCTGTCTCTGTGGCAGGTTGGAGGACCAGTGCAGTACTGCGTAGCAGCTTCTAGAGAGCAGAAACCAAGCAGCACAGGCAGAGCAAAGCATCCCCTCCTCCTTCCCTCAGCTGGCACCTCTCTTGAGAGAGAAAGACAAAGCATGGGCAGAGCTGCAGCCACCGCAGGTTGTTTAAACGTCCCAAGAGTGCACAAAGTCAGCAGCAGGAGTGTGTCACTGAAGTTTTCTCCAAGTAGGTCATGTGAGCAGGAACAGCAATGGTTTCAACTCAGCCTAAAGCTGTTTCCAGAACCAGAACCCTGTCAACCCAGACAGAGGTATGACACAAACATGTAGGTGTCCAGGCGCTGGTTGAGGGCAGTGCTAGAGTCTCCTCACGGCAGACTGCAGGGACTAGACCTGCTGTGAGCAGGTGAATGACCTGTTCAGACTAGTGGCTGAGCAGAAGGAGGAAGTTGAAAGTCTGCAGACTATTAGCGAGTGTGAGACCATTAGAATTTTGGAGTCTTTTCCATCTTTCAAGATGCAATTCTCTACATTAAGATTTGACAAAAGCTGAATTGCAGATCTGATGAAAATATAACTAGAATACTTTCAAAATAATTGTATTTTCCTTAGACTCTTTCTCCACTAATACATCACAAGAATCTTGTGTACTTTCCACTGAATGGTAATGACCTGTTGCTTTCACTGAAAAGATACTGTGGTTTGATTAGCATTTCTGCTAATCTGAGGCTGGTATGGTACAAGAAAGCCCAGACAAGCTACATATGGGTTCAAGCAAGTCTGTATATACAGGGAAGCTTTCCCATACGGCTTAGCTCCTCTGGGTGAGGACTCTAGTCATGCTTATAGCCCTGGTGAATGTTGTTGAACTGATAATCCTGTAATAAGTACCAAACCCTCACCTTGCTTGGTATTGAGATTTGATCTTGCTTGGTAACTCTTGCAGTATGGTCTTGACTGGCACAGAAGGCAGCTGCATTGAAAAGAAATCAGTATCTCGTTGGAAACAGCACCTTGGTAGTGCGTAGGTCTGGATGCTCTGAAAGCTGGTAGGAGAGAAAAGAAAAGCCATATGGCATAACAAATGAGAACGTTGAAACAAAATTAAATCAATAGAAGCATGAAGATAAGCCATTTAGTTGACAGCTTTTATGCTGCTGGGAAGCTGTCCTCATGTATTACAGCACAGAGCTATACATTACAAATACCTGACAATACTACTTGACAGAATACAGATGTTGCCTTACTCTGAAGGCGTGACGACCTGGTTCAAGGGCAACACGAACAGCCAAACACAGGCTGCTCGGGCCATCCGCTACAGACATCAATATGATGGATAGCAAAAGGCAAAATGGCAAAATGGCGTTTATTAAAACGTGGCAGTGCTTTTTATAGCATACAAAACGTCACATCCGTCTTTCTACGTCCTAACTCAAGGCTATTGGCTAAAAGGAGGGGCTCCTATCTTTCCGTTACAACGCGAGATTCTTCAGAACGCCTGTCCCTAACTGCAACATACAGAGTTCTGTTTATTAATGGAGTTTTTTTAGACATTAACCTTGGTGGAGCTGTATCACATAAAAAGGCTCAGTAGTTGATCCTTTGTGCACTTACTGTAATTTTGTTGTCATTCCTTTTTCTTGGTATCAAAAACTTGCCATGGTGTGAAATGCAGGTATGTTTGTGGAGTAAAAGTTTTTGCTTTACTCAGAAATTCCTAACAGGGCAAGGTTTCTGATTAAAATCAAATCACAAGTGATCTTCTGATGCATTTCCTTTTTTCTCCTGATGCCCACTCTTTTTTATATTTAGTATCTTGAAAGTATTGCTTTTCAAATTGTGTGTGTTACTGCCACATTAGGGACCCCGGAATCTACGTGAATCATCTCACACAGTTGGGTGAAGTGTTGTACATAAAAAGTCACATTCCTGATTCTGAGGGATTTGTACTCTCAGCTGACAAAGCAGGGGAAGAAAGCCACTGGGCAGTGTTTTCAAGTGTCCAATGTGCAAAATTACTTATGAGAGTGAAGTTCATTGAAGGCAACAGACTTGAGACTCTTCATTACTTCTTATATTTTAAATTCATTGTATGCCATGCCCAATCCACATCAAATGTAAAGAGTATCAGCTGTCACAGGTTCAAGCTGTAAAATATATAAAACACTCTAAAGGATCTTAAAACAACTTTAAATTATGCTATAGCAGCCAGTGTGCCTATTTAATTGCCACATTGTCACTTGTGTATTTTGTTAGACCTCTGACATCTCTCTCATCACAATCACAGTTCAAAATACTTGAGTTAGTAAAGCATTTACTGTAATATTTTTTTTCCAGCATAAATGCTGGTTAAAAAAAAAAAAAAAAAAAAAAAAATTCTAAATATTTTGAAGAAANAAAAAAAAAAGTAACATTCTACACTTAGGTCTACTTCAGCAACCAGAGTTTTAGGCCCTCTTAAGACCATGCATTTGCAAGGATACATTTTAGCTTTTTACTCTTTGAAGTTTTCCTGTATACATTTTAAAATGAGAGTAGAGCACCTTTCTCTTGAGAAAGCATGAACGGAATTGCCCATTGCTTCTTAGGCTCTTCATTTTGAGGGAAAGCTTGTTAAGTTGAATTTCTTTAAGTGAATTTGTAGAGTGTGGATGCAAATTTGACCACTACTATGAACCAAAATAGCACTATGCTGGTCCTTAAATTTGCAAAAGGTGATACTTGACTGCTTTGTACTGAAAATAAGAAAAGTCAGCTGGAAGGTCATGTGCCACTGTACTAGGAAGTTTTTGTTACTGCTTTTCTTTGAGGAAGTTGCCTTCAAGCTTTCATCCATCTTAAAGACCAGATACTAACAGTTGCTTAGCTTTGTCTTTTGAACTATTGTATTTATCCCTCTATGATTGTCATGCAAATGTCACTGTGATAGAACTAGAAGAATTAGTATTCTGATTCAAAGGCTATTTTTAAATGTCTGGTAGAAAACAAACAAACAAAAAAAAAGGCCCTTGAATTATTTTCTATTCATCCACAGCCATATTTGAAATAATCAGACATTTTGCTTCTCTTTAATTAAACCTTTTAAACTTTTTCTACTGCACACTAAGCTATTGTTGCCACAAATTGTAATTAGACTTTCTCTGGGGAAACTACTTGTACAAGGAATTCTCTTTTTCTTTCTCTTGAAAACAAGCAAAGCTGGAATGTTGCCATTTTTGTGATTTCAGAGAGCTGGAGAAGGACTTTTCAGGGCACAGTAAGTGTCTCATTCACTTGTTCTGGGATGGTCTGTCAGACAGTTGATTGATCAAAGGATAAAGGCTCACCAATTCACTTCCTCAAGAGCAGCATTATATTAAAAATATAGGGATTCCATACCTATAATACCTTTAAATGTATATGCCTTTAAATATAAAGTGATACTAAATAAAAAGATAAGCAACACATTTAGGAAGGCTTTTGAATGGCTTCCTGCCGCTGCTTTGCCCCTCAGCTAGCAAAGCTGCTTGCTAAAGAGAGGCACAAACAACCCAGGACCAGATCTACATGCACATACCTCATTTCTCATGCCAAAGATCCAGGAAAGTACATTGCACTATCAGTACCAAGGAATTAGTAATTTGTGATTTATCTTCTGTGAAATTACTGTACAAATAAAAAGAGAGGCCAAATGGCAGTAATGATACTTTAACTACCAGAAATCAACTGGTATGTTAGAAGGAGGAAATAAACTGGAGGCTGGTTTTGTACTTAATATAGAATATCTATTACGTATAAAAGTCTGGAATAAAGCCTGGATGGCAGTCAAGGGAGAATGAGGTTTAGGAATAATCAGGTATTTGGGAAGATGGGAAAGACATTTTTTCCACATTTAATTCTTTTGACTTACTGCCATTCAAGCGCAAATGGACAGAGTACATACTTAATATAAAAAGACTAAAAAAAACCCAACCAACCAACCAAACAAAAAAAAAACCCAAACACTAAAAAGAAGGAGTTTTACCCCTTCCTCAGCCTGAAAAGGATCATCACTGTTGTTTGCTTAAAGAGTAAGGAAATACTCTGGAGAGTAGGAATATTTCATTACTTTACATTTCTGCATTAGCTCCATCCTCCTATTTACTTTCTCAGACAAGATGACTACAATTGCTTTGCAGGTTGTTTCACAGTATTAAAATAAATTTAGTAATTTTTGAGCTAATGCTTAGAAAACTACTGTTTGATCAAAACTGTCTGTACAATAAATACCTTCCTCTGCACAGACATATACTTCCCATGAGACAAATGAGCGATACAGCACACACCGAAAAACCTGAGCAACACTAAAGCTCAGAAGGCTCAGGCATGACTCAATGAGCCAAGAGGACTTTTTTAATCCTAATTTTTCTGCCCTGTATTTCCTATATTTTCTTTCCCTGGGACAGCAGCTCACTCCATACAGTGATGATAATTTCAGCCTCAGCAGTATTACTCATAATGAATAACATGGAAACATAGAATTGCAAAATTATTTGGGTTGGAATCCACCTCTGAAGACTATATAGTCAAACCAGCCTGCCACATGCAGAGGCATCTTTCGCTAAATCAGGTTGCTCAAAGCCAGCATGAACTTGAAGACTTCCAGTTATGGGACATCTAGAAGTTCTTTTGAAAACCTGTTTCAGTGTCTCACCACCAACACCATAAAAAATTTCTTCATTTATCCAGTCTGAAACTACACTCTTCCAGTTTAAAAGATGTGATTCCTTGTCCTGTCATTGCAGGCCTTAGTAAAATATCTTCCTCTGTTACATAATTTCCTGTTAGATATTAAAAGTTTGTAAAAAGGTCCCACTGGAGTCTTCTTTTCTCCAGACTGAAGAAGAGAAACTCTCTCAGTCTTCCTTTATAGAATGGGTGTTTCATACCTCTGACTATTTTTGTGGTCCTTTTCTCAACCGTCTTCAACAGGTCCATGTCCTTCCTGTTCTGATTTCAAAGCTGAACGCAATACTCCAGGTAAGATTTCACCAGAGAAAAGCCATTGACTATAACTCTGGATACAGTCACCCACCCAATTTCCTATCCATCTAACAGTCCATCTCTCAAAACCATCTCTCTCCAGTTTAGCAACAAGAATATTGTGACAAAGGCCTTAGTCAAGTCTAGGTAAAAGACATCTTTGTTTAGGGACTGGGTCTGAAACAAATTACACAGTTTTGACATATTCTGTCTAGCTTATTCCTTTTCAATTCTGCGCTAAGACTGAGTAAGATTCTTTGATACAACCCACATCTCTTAAAACAGGGATCTCCATACCTGGTTTGCTTGTATGACGCTATGAGAGGAAAGAGCAGCAAAAGATGACATGGGTTCTGTGTCGCACAGATGTGGATATAGGTTGAGGTAATTTGTTGCTTGGTTTACACATTTCTGAGCTCACCACTAACAGCTGCAGGCACCAGTGCTGTGGATAAAATGTCTGGATAACATTTCTTAAAACATGCTGTGATCTATAGGAAGGAAGTAGATAAGTTGGGCTATGTGCAGAAGCTTGAAACATGGTACACTTTAAATAGTGCATGTACACATGTACAACAGTTAAGTAAAGATTTGCTCTTGGCAAGTCCATCAGTCTGCCTTTTAAATTCTTTTTTTTTTTCTCAGAACTGATGAACAGAATGTAGAACTGACACCTAAAAGCTCTCCTTTTCAAGAGTCAATAATCCAAATGTGTTTAAAATCTTCCATGTATACTCTGTTTTTACAAAAAAATATGCATGACCCTGAGTGCAGAGCATGGTGAACAGAATCAAAAGCACAGCTGGAAGGCAAATTGTTACAAGAATTGAGAGAATCTCTGGGTAGCCTGTACTGCAGGTGACTATATCTTTCTGTACTTGCTCCTGCTGTCTCCACCACCAGCTTTAAGGCATGCATAGTTTGTAATTCAGCTCATGGTTTTGCTTGCTGGTCTCACGTGAGCAATTTATAATCAGAAGATAAGGCGAATCACTGGCTCTATTCACCCATGTATTCGCTGCTCTGGGTTTTTTTACACTGGTGGCTGGAGTTCCCAGCTTTTACGTAAACTGAATCACCTTTGGCAGCCTCTCTGAGCCCAGAAATGTCTCTCTGTTCTTTGCATGTCACCTTTGTTGCTCCTGTCTAGCAAAGGTTTTCTGTGATACTGGTGATTCTTTTTAATAAATACTTGAAAAGCACCCAAACCCGGGACCGCTTGATTTTAGTATTGGTAGATTATCCTAGTTTTAGCTTCACACATGTTACTCTTCCAGGCTGGTCCACTCTATATTTGTAAACAAAGGAATTACCACTTTTTCTTATGCTGATTACCTGTGCATTCATAGTCTTAGCAGATAATAAACATCGATGCTGATTACTTATAGTGTAATCCACAAACTAAATGTGGCCTCTGTACAGAAATATATTTTATGGCCTCCCCCTGTTGAAATCTCACATTAGGGGGGGAGCGAGGGGGAAGCAAATTTTAAAACTAAAAAAAAAATAAAAATCTGTTGCTTGATGTTTAACAGTTTGTACATTATTGTGGCACTTGTAAAA
Organism: Psilopogon haemacephalus; assembly: GCA_013396835.1. NCBI lineage: Eukaryota > Metazoa > Chordata > Aves > Piciformes > Megalaimidae > Psilopogon > Psilopogon haemacephalus. Next base: position 14,876 of record VWZI01021441.1, on the reverse strand, counting down.
TCTCGCTCCTGCTGTTATGTGAGTTCTTTGACAATCGTACAATCAGTACATTATAGCTGCAACATTCAAGGACTTGTAGTCTAAAGTAAATATTTAAAAGAAACATTATAAATTACTTTTGTCTACAGATGTTCACTTACGTCATTGAAGCAGTAAAACTGTTTTTATTGTAGTTTTTCTTGCTGGCTACCTACAGTAATTAAAATGACGAAGCAAAAATACTGGCTTTTGATAGATGTTTACAATTTAATCAATTGAATACTGATCATTTCTCTATAGCTCAGAGCTGTGCCATGCCAGCAAAGGAGAACCATTTTGCTATTAACTTTTCCCTTTTTTCCTGTTACAGTTACCCTTTTGCAATCAGAGGTTGACATTACTGACCATAGGTTAGGTCGAAGGATTTATAAGTAGATTATGAAGAATTATTTTCTGCCTTTGTTCCTGCCGCTTTCTACTCTGAACCAAAAGCAGAAGTAACTTCAGAGATACACCATGTTTTAGACACGCTTAGAAGACAACAGGCTTTTGTCAGACAAATGTATCTTTTGGAGAAACAGAGGTTTGGGGGTTTTTTTTAATCACAATTACATGATCTACATATTGATGAAAAATCCATAAATTCTAGAAGGCTCTCCTGCTTGAACTGATGCAATATACCAACAGGCTAGGGAGATCTACAGTGCAAAACCTAACTGACATTGTCAACTTGATACAAACTGTACAATAAACCTGTCTTACCACCAACAAAATGTGACTGCTAAAGCAATAGAAATAGGTAACACAGAAGGCTATAAAAACCAACCAATCAAAACCTTTGATACAGTATGTCTCTGTATCTGTAAGATTGTGAACATATTCCATGTGAATATACTTTTTGCACAATGTGAGGCAGGAAAAAAATAATGTATGGATATAAAATTTATATTGTATGTGTATGCACATTGTGTGTGTACATTTGTGTGCCTGTGTGTATGTGTGTGTATGCTACATAAATTTATATATACATATATATATATATATATTTAT
>VWZI01021441.1:975-13637 GCA_013396835.1 Psilopogon haemacephalus | reverse complement strand
CTGGAGAAGAGAAGAGTGACAGAAGCACTGATCAATGTATACAAATGCCTGAAGGCTGGGTGTCAAGTGGATGAGGCCAATCTCTTTTCAGTGGTCAGCAGCAATAAGACAAGGAGCAATGGTTACAAACTTGAAGATGGAAGTTTTCATCTCAACATGAGGAAAAGCTTCTCTACAGTGAGTGCAACAGAGCACTGGAACAAGCTGCCCAGAGAGGTTGTGGAGTCTCCTTTTCTGGAGACTTTCAAAACCCGCCTGGATGCATTCCTATGCAAACTAACCTAGGTGATCCTGCTTGGGCAGGGAGGTTGGACTTGATCTCTGGAGGTCCCTTCCAGCCTCTAAAGTTCTGTGATTCTGTCATATGCACATACATAGGGTGATAGAACTCCTTTGACTCTAAATAGGTTCCATAGGGAAATCAATGCCTTGACGTCCATTAAAGTCTCCAGAGAGACCAAAATCCTTTAAAAGGGGGAAATCATAGTAAAGGACTTCATCATTACCTTAAATGTCACTGGTACTTATACTATTTCTGTTTTAGAAAGCATGAATATAAGGAAGAAGTAAATTCCACACTGCTCAATAATGCAACCCAAGTCTTGTTACCCAACATCAGGAAGATGCAGGGTTAGGGGATTTTGGCTGCAATGAAGCTGGGTGAAGTATCTGCCCAGAAGGACAGGGTCTGCAGAGGGAAAAAAAAAAGAAATCAGCAGTCCATTTAAATGCAATTTCTTCACTTTTTTTTTTTTTTTCCTAAGAATTTTCACTGAAGAGGCAAAAATATAATAATATTGCCATGTAGATAGATCTATACATGTGCTTCATAGGAATATAGTGCCAGCATTACAATTAATTCAGAGAAATTGAAGATTAAGAGTGGACCTTTGGCCCAAAATTCAGTGAGCTTTGCCACAGCCTTTAGAGAACCACTTTGTTAACACAACTGCTCAGCCTGGACCAATATAACTCATTCTTATTTATGGGCTTTATTTGTGAATGCATTTCTTTCCTTAGTGGTTAGATCGTATTGAAAATGTTGACATTCAAGGCTCAAGAAAAGTGAAAGAGCAAACAAACAAACAAACAAACAAAAGTTATTTGTGTGCAGGATGAAAGTATTTCTCTGCCATAACACAGCATGAGGTCAAGCATTACACAGGTCTCATTTGCCACTTTGTACCTCCTGCTCAATGAATACAATCCCCAGCCTGTTACCCACGCTTGCAGTCCTGTTTCATAGTAATGAAGTCATGACAGCTGTGATTGCCAGCATGGAGAATAAAGTCTGTGGAAAAAATGTTTGGATAACTTCCCACTGCACACCAGCCAAAAATAAGTTGGCTGAAATTAAAACAGCAGAGGAGAAAGTTTTCATGGGGAGAAAAGTGAGGGAACCTACAATGTTTTAAGGCACAGCGGATCTCTGGGACAGATCCTGGCTCTGCTCCATCTCTGTAGGATCCTGGAACTGAAGAGAAGTCTGAAGTGTAACCAAGAACCCATTTTGGCCAAGTGTGTCCTACCTCATGGAAATCGGTACTTCCCATTTCCTGCTTCCCTGGAGATTCACAAGTCATTTGAATTAATTTCATTTCCAGCCTAACAATAACTGCACAAACACACCACTTCAGTCCTTGCACCTGAGGAAACATTTTATATGATCTATAAACTCACAATGTCCCACTTGAACATGCAGAGCAGGTGCTAATCAATAATGTGTTGCCAACATTTAAACAAGGGATCTCCACAGACATAGTCTGCCTTAGCTATGACAAATGCTGCTGCTTTATCCGTCTGTGGATTCAGAGCTGTATACATTGGCAAAGCAGGCTCTAATTTCTTTCCTCATCTACCATCTATGGAAAAAAATTTCATACAGCATCCAAGCAAAGCAACAATGCTTGCAAATTAATGTTGATGGAAAATATTTCTGCTTAATTTGTGAAAAAAAAAAATGTAGGAGTATTATTAACTGTGTAACATTCACTACAGGTGGTTTTGTTCCGCATTTTGGTGTGTAAGTACCAGAGAGAAGACTACCAAGGTTTATAATGTTGTCCATAGTACTCAATACTTGCTACAATAAGAGATTTATCGTGAGGATGAGATGTGTGCCCTTTGGAATACCTTGGAGAAGCTTCACAAAGATGTCACTTCAGCTAGGGATGAGAATGAAATGTCTGCAGAGGTTAACATAAGTGATATAAAGTGATGCAAACTCAGTGCAGATCTTTCACAGGCTATGAAGAACTGCTCTGACATAACTGCATCTCTGACTGATCTATGTGGATATCAAGATTTTAATTAAATCAGATTATGTTGATCATGATTGCATTGAACAGAGTCTTCTCACTCAAAGAAGAAGCAGATGTGGTGACACTAGATATGTAGCAAAAGCTTCTGAGAAATAGGGTCAGATTAAAAAGGACTAAATAATAACTAAAAATAAGACCAGCTATTACGTTTTGAGTTCAGTCAGGACGGCCGTAAGGGGTGGAAGGGTGCACCTCTTCTGCCAGACCTGGGAAGAAGAGTTTTATTAATTCTCATAACAGTTCATGGGTACCTAATGATGCTATGCCACTGACCTCTTTCATTGAGCATCTCTGAAACTGTCTTTCCTCAAAACCCTTCCAGGAGGTGATAGAGCTCTCTAGCAAATACCAGTGACTGCAACACTGAAGACCTTTTCTTTTTGTGATCCAGCTCCTGTGGGAAGAACTTATCATTGCCTTATGTAAAAGTAAACTTCTATATTATGAGTCTGTTCACTGTTAATACAGAGGCAGACTCAAACAGTTTGATTCTTCAAATATTTGTTTATTTATTATTTTAAAATATTTAATGCCAGGGAAAAAAGAAAAAAAAAAAACAAAACCAAAAAACCCACAACCAAAACAAACAATAAAAACCCCAAAGCCATGAAAGTCATATCGCAAGGGGAATATTAGATAATGGAACATTTCCCTTTGGTCTGCCCACCCTCAGAAATTGTGTCACCAGTGTAGCAGCTCCTTGCAATTGTGTCAGCTCTTGGTAAACAGCTAGCCTGCCATCAAAAGACAAAGAGATTGATGGGAAATGTTAAAGATGTGATGCTTATGCAAACAAACTGTAACACGGAGCTAAAAGGCAGGTAAGAAAATGTGAACTGGTTTTTTGCACGTTGAAAGTGATTGAGGACAACAGGAGAAGGAAGAGTCACTTACAAGGCTGGAGAAGTATCAGCACTGTAGCTGTGGTTAAACTGCTGACTTACAACAGACAGATAGTCCAGCAACAAAGACAAAGCATCCCACATCAAGAAGCTGACAGATATTTCTACTCCCACATCCAGCATCAAAAAACAATGCATTCTGTACACGTACAGCTGGAGAATGTCACAAGACCAGCAACCCTCATCCTTGTAGAAGACTTTAACCTGACAGATGTCTTCTGGGGACTTAACACAGCAGAGCGGACAAATCCTAGAGGTCCTTACAGTGTACAGAGGATAGCTCCTTATCACAGCTGGTGTGCCAGCCTGCCAGGGGTGAGGCTCTACTTGACCTGCTGCTTACAAATAGAGCAAGGCTGCTGGAAGATGTGGTGGTTGGAGGCTGTCTGGGGTGCAGTGACCATGAAATAATAATGTTTTCAATATGCAGGGAAGCTAGGAGGAACATTAACAGAATGTCCACATTGGACTTCTGAAAAGCAAACTTCAGTTTATTCAAGGGACTAACTTGCAGGGTAACTTTGGAAACAGCCCTTAAAAACAAAGGTATCCAGGAAGGTTGGACCTACTTCAGGAAAGAAATCCTGAAGGTGCTGGAACAGGTTGTGCCGATGTGCCGAAAACAGAATCACCAGGGAAGATAACCTGCCTGGATGGGTGAGAGACCTGTGAAGGAATTAAGGGAGATAAAGAGGGATATCACCTTTGGAAAGAGGGAGAAGTAATTCAGGAAAAGTTCAAAGATGTCGCTAGGCCATGTAGGAAGAAAACTAGAGAGGCAAAAGCCCACTTAGAACTTAGAGTGATCACTGCTATGAAGGATAATAAAAATGTTTTAATATATTAGTGGCAAGAAGAGGGAAAAGGGTAACCTCCACTCTTTACTGGGCATGGAGGGGGACGTAGTAATTAAAGATGAGGGAAAGGCAGAGGTACTAACACCTTCTTTGCCTCAATTATCAATTGTAAAGCAGATTAACCTCAGGACAGCTGGCCTCCTGAGATGGTGATGGCTTCAGGGAGCAAAACAGCTCCCCTGTAATCCAGGAGCAAGCAGTGAAAGACCTGATGAGCACCTTGGATGGGACCAGGCTGGATCCATCCTAGGGTGATGGGAGAGCTGGCAGATAAGCTGGCTAAGCTGGTCTCCATCATTTATCATTAGTCCTGGTTCACTGGAGAGGTCCCTGAAGACTGGAAGCTAGCCAGTGTGATGCCCATCCACAAGAAGAGACAGAATGAGGACCTGGCAAATTCCAAGCCTTTCAGGCTGACCTCAGTGCCAGGCAAGATTATGAAACAGATCATCCTGAGTGCAATCACACAGCATCTACAGGATGAACAAGTGATCAGACCCAGCTGGCATGCTTGACCAACTTTGGTCTCCTTTTGTGATCAGGTGACCCACCTGGTAGAAGTGGGGAAGGCTGTGGATGTAGTCTGCCTGGACTTCAGCAAGGCCCTTGACACCAGTTCCCATAGCAAAATCCTGGCCAAGCTGGCAGCCCATGGCTTGGACAAGGGCACTCTGTGCTGGGTTAGGAACTAGCTGGAGGGCTGGGCCCAGAGAGTGGTGGTGAATGGTGCCACATTCAGTTGGTGACCAGTCACTAGTGGTGTGCCCCAGGGATCAGTGCTGGGCCTGATCCTGTTCAGTATCTTTTTTTATGATCTAGATGAGAGGATTGAGTCCACTGCTAGTAAGTTTGTAGATGACACCAGGTTGGGAGCATGTGTCAATCTGTTGGAGGGTAGGAGGGCTCTTGACAGGTTGGGTAGATAGGGGACAGAGTGCCTGGAGAGCCCAGGCAGAGAGGGACCTGTGGATACCGGTTGACAGCAGCTGAACATGAGCCAACCGTGTGCCCAGGTGGCCAAGAAAGCCAATGGCATCCTGGCCTGTATCAGGAATAGTGTGGCCAGCAGGACCAGGGAGGTCATTCTTCCCCTTTACTTAGCACTAGTTAGGGCACACCTTGAGTACTGTGCCCAGTTTTGGGACTCTCAATTTAAGAAAGATGTTGAGGTGCTTGAGTGTGTCCAGAGAAGGGCAACAAAGCTGATGAGGGGGCTGGAGGACAGCCGTGTGAGGAGAGGCTGAGGGAGCTGGGGGTGTTCAGCTTGGAGAAGAGGAGGCTCAGGGAGACCTTATTGCTCTCTACCTGAAAGGTGGGGATTGGTCTCTTCTCCCAGGCACCCGGCGACACAACAACAGCATACAGTCTCAAACTGTGCCAGGGCAGGTTTAGGCTGGACTTTAGGAAGAAGTTCTTCACAGAAAGACTGATTTGCATTGGAATGGGCTGCCCAGGGAGGTGGTGGAGTCGTCGTCGCTGGAGGTGTTTAAAATGAGACTGGATGGGGCACTTAGTGCTATGGTTTAGTTAGTTAGAAGGTGTTAGGCGACAGGTTGGATCTTGAAGGTCTTTTCCAGCCTGGTTAATTCTGTGATTCTATGATTCTGTATCCATAATCCTCGTTTTACCCTGTTGCTTTCTTTCACCACTATTTTTCCTCTATATTTGGTTACTCCCTCTGTCTTATCCTGCATTTTTGTTAGAGAAATGGAGTCCCAGAAGATAACACAATTTTTTGTCTCACCCAGGGGACAAAACTAAGCTGCACTTTATCAATAAATGACACCTAAGTCAGCAACCTCAAAGCCAGAATGATCCCTCTGGATTTTTTTCACCTCGTTAGTGAAGAGATCTCAAACACCAGAGATAGTGATGGTCCCTAGATAGCCCCTGCTACAAATGGTACAGCATAGCAGGGGAACAAAGAAGCTTGAAAATTGTAACACTGTATTTTAAGACAATCAGCATATGCAGGCCTTTCTCAAAATGAGCAACAGCACACTTAAAAACAATTCGATAGAGAAAGGTGGGAAAGTAACCTGCAAAGAGTATTCAGATGGAAGAAGCAGAAGTGTGGTGTTGCAGCTACAGGCTGCAAGTTTATTGGTAGTGTTATTGATTCTCAGTCTGATAGATCAGACTAAGAAAAAATAAGGTATCACCTGCTTTGCAGCATCCTGATGTTAATTGTGGAGATTTATTGTTAGAGTACCTTTTCATTAATGTTATTCAGTACTCTGAATAACAGAAACACAGAATCAAGGAATGTTAGAGGTTGGAAGGAATATCTGGAGATCATTTGGTCCAACCCGCCTGATAAACCAGAGTTACCTAGATCAGGTTACACAGGACACATCCAGACAGGATTTGAAAGAATCCTGAAGAAGACTCCACAACATCTCTGGACATCCTATTCCAGTGCTCCATCACTGTCACAGTTAAGTTTTTCCTTATGTTTAGGTGGAATTTTCTCTGCTCTAGTTTGTACGCATTGCTACTTTCCCTATCACTGGGTGCCAACGAAGAGTCCAGCTCCATACTCTTAGCATTCATCCTTTAGATATTGATAAGTACTGAGAAGATTTCCTCTCAGTCTTCTTCCAGCTAAACAGCCAGAAGTCTCTCAGCCTTTTCTTGTAAGAGAGATACTTCAGTCCCCCCACCACCTTTGTAGCCGTCTGCTGGACTCTTTCTGGTAGTTCTCTATCTCTCTTGAACTGAGAGGCCCATAACTGAACACAGTACTCCACCAGAGTGACTCTACATGTGACTTCACTACAACAGAGCAGAAGGGGAGAACCAGCCTCCACCCACTGGACACGTGCCTCAATGAACCCCAGGACATCACTGACCACAGAAGCATGCTGCTATTTCATGGGTAACTTGTCCACCAGGATTCTCAGGTCCTTCTCCATGGAACTGCTTTCCAGCAAGTCAACCCCTAACCTGTACTGCTGTATGTGGTTATTCCTCCCCAGGTGCACAAGTGCACACTTGCTGTTGCTGAACTTTCTGAAGTTCCCCTCTGTCTTACTTTAGACTGCCTATATTCTGCTGAATGGCAGCACAGCCTTCTGGTGTGTCAGCCACTCCTCCCAGGTTTGTATCATCAGAAGACTTGTTAAGGATACCTTCCAACCATTCCTTCAGGTCGTTGGCAAAGGTGTTGAACAAGACTGAACACAGTACTGACTCTGGACAGCTTCAACTAGACTCTGCACTGCTGATTGCAACCCTCTGAGCTCTGTCCTTCAGTCAGTTCTCAATCCACCTCACTGCCCAATCATCTAATCCACACTTCCTAATCTTACCTATGAGGATGTTATGAGAGACACTGTCAAAAGCCTTCCTGAAGTCACAGTAGACAACAGCCACTGTTGTCCCCTCATCTACCCAGCCAGTCCTGTTAAAATAGAAGGCTATCAGATTGGTCACCCTGCCCCTTCTTTGCATGATCCCCAGCTCCAGTGTCTCATGGTGACTGCAGCCAAGGCTGCTTTTTTCATTAGCATGGGGTCAAGCAGCACACCTCCTCATTTATTCCATCACTACTTGTGTCAGCAAGTTATCATCAATGCACTGCAGGAACTTCTTAGACCTTTTGTGCCTCACTGTTTTGCCTTTCTAGCAAATACCAGGGTGACTGAATGTCCCATGATAGTCAGGGCATGTGACTGAGAGGCTACTTTCAACTGTCTGTAGAAGGCCTCCTTAGTTTTCTCCTTCTGCCAATCTAGGCCCAGCAGCCTAGATTAAACACTCGCTACCCTGTCACCCATATTAGCCTGCCCCTTACTTCTTACCCATAAGCTTTCAACATGTTCCTCTTTCTGCTTTAGGCAGAACTTAATTCATTCTTGTTGCCCTCTCACATGAAGAGCACCTCTAACATCACCTTACTGGTTTGTCTTTCCTTAAAAGTACGCCGCCATCCATGACAGCATTTCAGTCATGTGAGCCATCCCATCATGTCTCCATAACTGCAATGGGATTGTGGCTCTACAAAAGCATCCCCATCTCTAGTTCTTCCTGTTTATTCGCTGTGATGTATGTATTGGTGTACAAGCATTTAAGAGGGATAGTTGAGTAAGATGTCTCTGGAGGGGTGTAAGAGTATCCACCATAGTAGATTCACATCCTTGGACTGGTTGGCCTTCTGGTTGTCATCTTGGAAGGCAGCTAAGGAACATTTGTCTCTGCTCTGGTTGGCCTGGATTATTTTCCCTGGATAGGGATGAGATGGCATGAGCATTGCATTCTTGGACCCTTCCTGCTGTGTCCTTTACTTTAAAGCCTGTCTCACCAAGCCAGCCAGCCGGCTACCAAAGATTCCTTTCCTTCTTCAAGACAGGTTTATTCCACTCCTCTTTAAAAGATTCTGGTCATTCAAGAGTGTCTCGTTGCCACAAATCACAAAACCGTTGCAATGGCATCAGCCACTTAGCTTCCCTCTAACTGGTAAAATGGAGGAAAAGATAACTTGGGCACAAATGGCTTTCAGTTTCACCCACAGACATTATAGTTTTCAGATTCTGGCTTATGGCTCACTCATTCCCACAAGAAAAAGTAACAGTGGCTAGTAGTCAGTGCTCTTAATGACTTCTGGCACCCTCTTGGCAATATCTTTGATCTTAGCACCCCGGAGGAGATGACTCCCTGTCAGGTTGGTCCTCTCGGTGCTCTCTAACAGAGAGTTGTCCACTACAAGAATAGTTTTTTTATGATGTCTACTACGTGCTACTACCCACATTTGATTTATGTGAGAGTGTTGTTTCTCAAAGTGTTTAGCATTACAACAGAAGGAAGCTGGGTTGGAGATACAAGGATGGTTTTCCTTGTGGGAAAGCAGAGGAGGTTGAATGAAAGCAAGGAAAGGTATTCCTTGGTGCTCGTCGAGCTCAAAAGGCAGCGCTTTGTTTTTTCCTGTCTTAAGCACTTTGTTTTATATCATGGCTTCTCTTCTTCTGGGACTGGGAATTTCAGAGGCAGTGCCTTCACACAGGCATGTGCAGGTACACTGTAAATAGAGGCAGAAATGATCACTTGCTGTATGTGACTTGGTCCAGTTGTATTTCCTTAAATTAGAAATCATAGGTCTGATTCCCATCTCTTCCTGTTTTCCCATTCATCTTGCTTTTGTACATCATATTTGCTGTGTGTGGCAGAGGTCCTTGAATCTGAGGCTATCATTAGCCTTGATGATGATCAGTCTCCTTCCCACTGCTTGATGCTGGTGAGGATTTGATTGAATTACTTTATGCATCTGAAGTCAACAGAGGGATCAAAAAAGTAATATAAACATCATCTTTTCCTTGTATGCTTTTTCCCCTCCTCTGCACAAAAACATTAGATCTTCATGTCTGTTGTCATATGTTACATTCCATGGAATTGCAGTCTGATGTAAATGACTGTGGTGGTTCAGCAGTTATGCACCCACACCCCTACTCCCCACTCCCCCACTTTGAAATAACCCAGGCTGGAACTCAGTTGGCTGGAAGATAATAAACAAAGCTTTGTATTTACAGCTTTGCACAATATACAAGCAGATATTTACAATGTATAACAAATATTTACAGATATATACAGTGAAAAGGTAATACAGAAACACCACACCCCTCCCAGAGATCAGAAATCCCTAAGAGGGGTGACCAACCACCCCTACCACCTTCCCCCCTCCCAGATCTTATCTCACCATCTGTGTCATGCAGCAGATAAGCAAAGGTAGATCGGCCAGGGGGATTAGCTGCAGGAAAGAAGTTAGTGAAATTATTCAGATCCACCTACGAAAGGCAGGGAGAAAGAGCCATGCAATAGCAGCAGCCACAGCCCAAAGCAGTCTGACTTATCTATGTTTGGGTTAAGCAAATTTTTTAAATTCTTCAGTAAGCATATGAGTGAAGTAGAATCATCAGTGTTTTCCTTTCTCAGCCTATAGTCTAATTTCTCATTGGAATCCTCCAATTAGTTCAAATCAGCACAATGACTGTGTACAAAAGGGTAACCCAAAGAAGCACTGGGCAAGAGAGGTGTGTGTCTCTTCTCATAAACATGAGCTCTCAAATTCTCATGCTTTTACCCTTCATATAATCCATAATCCTCTGAAATAACAACCCAGGGGAAGCCAATTGAATCAAACCCAGAAATTCTGATTTTTTTCCTCTATTGGAAGAAAATGGGAAAGAATAAAACATCCGAAATAAGTGGGTTTCTGTTTTGAGCAAGAAATACCCACACTTAGGTATAAATCACAATGCTTCCAGAAAGTATGGGCAAATTCTTTCTGCTTTTGTTGCCCAACCAACCGAGGGATAAAAGGAACACAGGAAAAGGCATCAGCTGTTGTGGCTGACAATTGGTATGCCATTATACATGCACAATCAAACAAAATAAATGCAGAAACATTGAAACAAAGAGAGCTGGAGCTCAATTTGCTGCTTCAGTATGGGCTCAGGTTTTACCTCTATTCGCCCATGGTAACAGGACAGGTCAATTTACTGCCTTCATTAGAACTATGTCAATATGACTCTGATTTCTAGAGTCATTACGTAAAGACCAGTTAAAGATCACACTTCCTTTGTGTGCAAAACACTCGGGACTGCAATCTTTTCCTTTAAAACTGCTATACAGCAAAGAAGAAAAAGATCTCTGCAGTGTTCTCATTAGTGACTTCATCTCGTGAACTGCCTTCTCTGGCTTGTGTTCAGGAAAGCACAAAGTATACATTTAATTTTCAGCATGTGTGTAGAATCATTAATTGCAAGCACATGCTTACATGCTTTCCTCATTGCTGATTTTAGTTCTGTTATTTAATACAAAAGGCAGCCACGGCTTTTAAGGGTTGAGAGTGTGTAGGAAGGGATCTAACAGAAAGTGCTGAAACCTTCTCACTGCATGTAAGAATAACAAGACAGTAACATGCTTGTGTTTGACATTATATTCCTCTATGCATACTGTACTTTAAATAAGCTTTGTCAGGTGAACCTCTATCAGTTTTCGTGTATGTTGATTCATGTTACAAAAGTGGGCAGCTGGGGAGGAGGGAGAAACTGCCTGGCATATTTCCAGCAAATGATGTAAACTGTTTTCATTTCAGTCAAAATATGTACCTACCCTGAAGCAGTAAAGAAGTTACATTTTGTTGAAGTTACTGCATTGTAGTAGTAATGCAGCCTAGCTCAACTTCCACCCTGATGTGCAATGGCTGACTCCAGGTGCACATCTCCCTTGTCCCCATTTGGTATGGATATGTCAGAAAGGAAAAGCCTTCTTGAGGCTCAGCTGCTTATTTGAACAGCTTTCTCTGCTACAGTCTCAGTGAGAAGCTTTGCAGCAACTACTCCCCTTAGGTGTCTGCCTGCAAGTTACCCTACAGTGAGTCACACAGAAAGACATGCAAGGAGAACTACTGGCTCAGTGAACTGCAAAAGAGAGAAAGAATGAAACTTCATTTAATTTTCAGACTTTTCCTGATGTCATTAAGAAATGTCAGGATTCCTCTTTGTATTCCTCCTTCTCAAGCTGAGAGCATGCCTCTTTCATATGTGAAAGAACCAACAGAAACCACTTAGCACCATTATCATACACCAGAGCAGTGACAGAGGCAAAATTTTAAATTAAGCAGATATAGAATCATAGTCAGGGTTGAAAAAGACTACAAGGATCACCTAGTTTCAACCCCCTTGCCAAGGGCAGGGACACCCTACCCTAGATCAGGCTGGACAGAGCCTCATCCAGCCTGGCCTTAAACACTGCCAGGGATGTGGCCCCAACCACGCCCCTGGGCAACCCGTTCCAGGTTCTCACCACTCTCATAGCGAAGAACTTCCTCCTCACATCCAATCTGAATCTCCCCACCTCCAGCTTTGCTCCATTCCTGTCACTACCTGATAGCCAAAAAAGTCCCTCCTCAGGTTTTTTAGGCCCCCTTCAGATACTGGAGTAGTAGTTGTGCCCAACATGTCAGTCAGCATTTTTTGTTACAAGATCTGATAGGCACTCAGGAGAGGTCAGTAACTAAAGCTGCACAGGCTCATCTCCACTTACAGGGACTGCCTGTTCTCTCTCTGTTTCTAGTATTTGATGGGCAGTGTGGGAGGAGGCTTGCCTGGCATTCAGCAGTCTTCATGCTCAGGAGGCCAGGGAGCTGCCATGTAGTGGTACTTAGGTTACTGGGTTCTGGTCATAGGAAACGCTTCAGCACCTGGACAAGTGTGACCTCTCTGGAAAAGTTGCTCCGCATTACCGTACTCACAGCCAATCCTGTCTGCAAAACTGAAATCAAGTTTCCTTTCCCTAGAATCAAATTGAGGTTTTCCCTAGGGATTTGGAGAAAATATAATTTATCAAAACTGGGTTTACCCTCTATGGAAAATATCCCCATATTGCACAAGAGGTACATAAGCACAAAGTTCAAGTTCAGAGGTTGAAGTTCCACAAGCAATTTAAGTATTTGGTTGGTTTTTTTTTTAACCACCATTCTTTGTTTCATATATGGCATATGTAAATTTAAAAGTACATTTCATTTATTCTGTTTTGTAATAAAAACAATTGCACGTTACCAGGAAAACCAAAACAAACTAAAA
>VWZI01021440.1:285061-325274 GCA_013396835.1 Psilopogon haemacephalus | reverse complement strand
TCTTCCAACCTAAACCATTCTATGATTCTATGATTCTAATCTAGTAAGACGTACCCTGGCCCATGGCAGAGAGGTTTGAACTAGATGGTCTTTAAGGTTCCTTTTTAATCAAACCATTCTATGATTCTCTGAGTCTGTGATTCTATGATCTCATTTTGCATTTATAGAAAAAAAAAAAACAACCAGAAAGTATCATAATTCAGATAAAATCTTGTAGGTGGAATTTTAAATGTCTTATTTCTTACAGGCAGCTTCAGGAAATAGATGAACAGAATAATTAAAGCTTACATTTGCTTTTGGTTTTCTATTTCAATAGGAGCTTTGCAAAATAGAGTTCCAAGATTTCTATTAAATGGAAGCCTCTAAGGCAACTAAAATTTAGTGGAGAACCTATGTACTCATATTGATTTTTTTAAAAGGTATTTTGATGTCCTAAGATTCAGATGTGTATGCACCTAATGGCATTTTTAAAAGGAAGCTTGTATCTGTATTAAGAATTTTGGAAAGTCTTAACGGGTGCTAATGGATACTCTTTCATGCCTAAATATGATTATAACTGAGCTTTTGGATCAAAGTGCTTTGAAATGTAACGTATTTAATTATTATTTACTGCCTTCACTTAATTTGTTCATATGTTTTTTTAAGCACTTGAAAGCCATTTCAGAATTATGGCAACATGATCCAGACCCACTGGTGATGATACAGTTAGAAGTGATATATTTACCAGAAGGCATTCCAGTGCTTGTCAGTGGTGCCCAGTCCCCAAAGATGATTTGTTATTTATTGTGTTCATCTTCCTGCTAGCAGTCTGCATTTAATACCACTTGCACTCATGACTCAGAGAATGCAAGTTCATCATGGGGTTACTTATCATTGCCAAAGAAATTTCACTCATTCTTTTCCCCCTATTCCCAGAAAGGAAACAAGGATTCTAGCAAACTATTCCAAAGAGAACTAGTAAGTTCAGGCATTCCAATTCATGACCCATGTGTTACAGGGCCTTTTACAGTAGAAGGGAGTTATAATAAATGTCACTGAAAACATACCCCAGATGACTTTAAAATAATCTCTGCTTTATTGCAGTGAAAACTAACTCAACAGTACAATGATGAACATGGAAGAAAATCCTCCTAGTGACAGGATAGATGGTAAAGGTTCTGAAATGGTAGCAGACCTTCCATCACAAGAGGCTGATAGATTTTAAAATCTTTCAGTTTGGAAAGAAAGGAGCTGGACCAATTATGCAGTTTCTCAAAGGAAGGTAGACTATTCTACCATTTGACAGCAAATAAAGGATTGATTCTAAGATTTTACACCAGAGTAACAATACTACTATATCATCCATAATAGGAGTTATGATCTGCTTAAGTATATATGTTGGTCAAGTGGCAAAACTGAATAGACATCACAAGAAGGTAAAGAAAAATCTTTCAGTAACGTTATGATGTTGCCCGTTCACCCAGTTTATTCAGTGCTACCAGACAGTTTCGTTTTCTCCCTTTCCTCTCTCAGAGAGTAAGTGCTGTTAGCTGCTGTAAATATAAACTTTGGTTTTACTAAGGAATGTAGAAAGTAATTTCAACTTGACTATTTATCTTTATATGTGGAATCTTCCTGTGGCACTGGATGAGATGTTAACATGAAAAATATGAAGATTCATTCCTTGATGTCACCAAAATTTGATTTATCAGTACAAGGATGTTCCAGGAACTGAGATAAGGAGAGGTAGGGAGAAGCAAGGGAGGGATTGCTGTGGGACTGAAGGATGAAAAAAGATGATACAATATGAGAATAGTGCAATGCAGGAAGACAAGATGTTTAGAATGCATACGATAATTATGTTGAATAAAGAGGTGAGAATAAGTGTCTATTATGATGTCACAAGTGAAGAAAAATAAATGTTATGATACTGATGTTGAACTGGTGAAAATATGGTCATTTAAGCGAATGGCTTGGAAGGGTCATCTGCTAAGACTGGCATTTTTGTTGATCTTTCTGCCTCAGACACTTCTCCAAATAGTTGCGAAGTCCCATGGAAAATATCTGAATTGTCACCATTAAAAGAGATTTGACGTTCTGTTGAGATCTAATTCCCCAAATTTTCATCTCACTTTTTCCACCAGAATCTATGGGGAGAAGATTTGATGGCTTCTGTTAGATTTGAGTATGTTTTTGTTGAGCTGAATTGTTTAATGCTTCTGCATATTTCTAGTGTGAAAGCTTTTCATCTACTCCTTTCATTCTGACAACAAATGCAGAATTGTCCATACTATGTAATCTACCTTTATCCCAGCCAAATTGGTTGGATTTACTTCATATGCCTATCCACAAAGGGCTAATGTGAGTAAGGGATTCACTCCTCTTATTGCTATACCATGCATGCCAAGGAATTATTTTATTAAGATTGATTTCTGTGGAATCTGGATGTGATGGGCGTACAACCACAGATTAAAGCTACAGTACTCTGGAAAAGATAAGGCATCTGGTTTTTACATATCCAGCATTGAGATGGATTCTATCCCACAGATAGCTAAATTAGATGACTGAAACTGGATCCTGTGAATATCCCTAAGGATGAGGAGCTATAGCTGCCTTGACTTAATATGTTCATGATCATTCCACTTCCATTCGTACTGGCTACATGGCAGCATTGAAAGTGTAATTTAAGCTAAGCATGATGGAACTCATATGCTAACAATGCAAGTACCATCAGTGTGTCAGGTATTGTAATCTTCCCATAGCAGGTAATGCATGATTTGGTGTGCATTGCATTTGTCAGCTGCCTGCAGTCTGCTATCACTGGTCCAGATAGCTATCTCTATTAACACACTAACAAGAACTTACTGTATAACTCAAAATTACTGGGATGCCACTTGTTTGCAAAAGGAGCCAGTGAATTATTTTCACTGACTATTTCCACTCCTCAGACAGGAAGTACTTTTGGTGCTATCTGCATATGTGCAAAGTGACCTCCCATCTTTCCTGCATCAGAAATTGTTTCAGTATGGAGAATATCCTTGTAGACATATACAAGCATACTTTCATACCTCTATCATGCAGTTTGCATAGCAATGTTTCTTTTTAAAGTCTCTATATGTGTTTCTTTTCACATTCACTTTAAAATGAAACGGAAAAAAAAACTGCCTCTGCAAGGAATTTTTATTGGCGAAGCATATAATTTACTTTGGCTTCATAAATCAAAGTGCAGTCATGCTGCAAAATATGGGTAGCCCATTTAGAAATATTCCATCAGGAGGCATAGAAGTACAGTATATTGTATCTGCTGTTCCAAATAAATAACATTCACAATTCCTGGTCATCTGTACATGGTATCTTTTATTATGATATGGTGCTTTCCATCAGGTTAGTTAATTTTGTTCCTGCGATTCAAGATGTAATTGATTATTACAGTATTTGCCCTGGGGACAAAGTCCTTTTTTATCCAGTGTGTTGTTTCAACTTTTCACCATTCTTTGAAAAATATTCTATATGAAATATTCTAGCCTGTGCAATAAGTTTTACAGTTGTTTAGTTTATTGTTGTTTTTCTGTTTTCCCTACACTCAGCATGTGTATGTAGTCTGTAATATGTACTGTGTACATCCTTCAGTCCTCTACCTGCACTTTGTTTTGCAAAATGAAGCATCTCAACATCATTTACGTGAAGACTGTGGATGATTTATGTTGGCTTTAGTTTACAGGGCAAATTACTTCTAGTCAACTTTATAGTCACTCAGAGAGTAATGCAGAGCGGAGTTTTTTATTTCAAGCTACTATAACGAATTTTAAACTATTACTTGAAAGTAATTGCAGTGCTTTTGTGTTGGACTTTTAAATTCTAGATATGTTTTGTGTATTAAAATTATTTCTGGTTTGAAGGTAACTCAGAATGAAAAAATCATGAGTACAGCTCTAAGTAGTGGAGAAATAGCTCAGGAGGGAAAGAGATGTATGTCTTTGGGTAACCTGCTAAAAGACGTATTGACTCACTGAAACTAAATGAATCAGAAGACTTGAGGAGCGACGATGTAGTTCCGACAAAGCCATAATGGATCTGAAGTTCAGTAATCTTACACTTCAGCTGTAAACTCTTTGGGACAGAGACTGTACATACAGTGAGTCCTCTAAGGTACTATTTCAGTACAAATAAACCATAGCAATAATAAATGATTAACTCTGTGGCATTAGTGAGGCCAGCAAGCAGTCAAAGGAAACTGAATGTTCAACACTTGCCATTAGGTTGTATGCCTGTAAAACATCAGGTGATATGCTAGAAGGATCTGAATGAGAGCAATTTATGTGGTTACCTCTGTTCTGTGGATCTCAAATTCTAGCTCTGCCCATCTAATCCAGACTGGCTAGAAATGTGGTGGAAAAAAAATTCTAGCAAATTACATTGACATTTTAAACAGGCCTGAAAAAATAGAACAATTATGGTTTCAGCTACTTTTGAATTAATGTTTGACCAACTGGCTGAAGTAAATTAATGAAGAAGGACTTTTATAAGTAAATGTTGACATTTTCCTGAATGATGCATTTTAATTTGGAGATAATGCTTACAAATGATTATAAATATCTAAAGATAGTGTCAAGAAGATGGGTCCAATCTCTTTTCAGTGGTGCCCAGTGACAGGCCAAGGGGCAATGGATGCAAAATAGAACACAAGAAGTTCCACCTAAACATAAGGATCAATTTCTTTACTTTGAGGGCGATGGATCACTGAAACAGGCTGCCTAGAGATGTTGTGGAGTCTCCTTCTGTGGAGACTTTGAAAACCTTCCTGGACATTTTTCTGTACAACCTGAGATCTAGGTGAACCTGCTTTAGCAGGGGGGCTGCACTAGCTGATCTACAGAAGCCCCTTCCAACTCCTACCGTTCCATGATTCTGTGATAATCCAAAATTTTCTTGCTGTACCAATCTGAAGAAAAGGGCTTTGTTTTTAAAAATAAGATGTATATATGTTTTGGTTCTAGGATCAGAAATACTTCAGAAATATTCATTAATTTAGTTTGCTAATATGCATAACTATTACAGCTAACAGATAATGATGGAGAGTCCAGAAATAATTTTTAGGTGTGTGCTATTGGAAAGAATATTCATAAATGTAGAAGTTAGTTGAAAATAGTTACTTTATATGCACAAGGCTTCTAATTTTGAATGAGTAGCATTTCTGATTGGAGTGATCAGTCACATTTCTGAAATCTGTGTTTTAAATAAACTGAAACATATTTAAATGCAGCGTGAATGGCAATAACAAATTTTCAGAAGGAAGTTAAATCTATTGCTAATAATAATGAAAACAAAATCATGCTACATTCTGAACAGTTCTATTTCCAATATACTTCCAAGGATAAAGAAAAAATGGCTATGTAGTTGTAGGAAAACTTGCATGGTTAATAGAAATGTATGAGCAGGAAAAGTTTCTAAAAGCTGTTCCAGAGTAAACAAAAGTAATTTCCCTCTTGAAACACCCTAGTAAAATAGCCTGAATGTTTCTTTAAATGTCTTTGCAGTAGTTAGCCAGTAACACTTTCTCCACTGAACCACACACTTTAGCACTGGAAGTTTCTTGCCAATGTAACTGCACTGGCTGCCTATGATTGTCTTGTGAGGTAGAATGCACTTCATACATTCCTATTCCTCCAGTGAGAGTGATGAGTGGAAGACTTCTGGAAAAGTCCTGTTGTTAGCAGCTGACTACAAGGTGTGTACTCAGAGCTCTGGACTCTTAAGGCTGCCATACTTAGACTGGCATTGATTTTGAAAAGTTCCTTGTTGTTCGAATAGTCCTGAAGTCTCAGAGTAGCCCGTGAAAGTACATTCATAAAATAGATGTTTTGGCACCTTTAAGACTCTTAGGAAGTATTTTCATTTATTTCCAAAAAATACTGGGTTGAGCTTTGTGCTTACACTCCCTAACAGTCTCTGGAGGTCTATGTGTATATGATAAACTATGGACTCTATTTATGTACTCTTACTTTGATTTTGCTTCTGTAGATAAGATTCACAGGTTAATTTGCTCTTGCCTAGTTTCCTGTTTTTCATGGTGTTTGCGAGGTAAAGCTGTAGTAGTCTCTTCAGGATAATTTCCTGATTCGTTTGGCTATGGTTAGAGAGCTGAAGATTCCTTTTGTATTCCTTTCATTGTGTAGTGCACAGCATGCATCTATAAACATTGCTTTTTGGCTGATGTCACTATTTTAGCAGTGCCACTTTATCGTTTTCATCATTCAATAACAATATGTTGCCAGCAAGAGTTTAGGGCTTGAGAAATAATACTTATATTGTAACAAAATGTTTCAGGAATATACCTTGCTGTAAAGTGTCTCTTATCACTTCAGAAATACTCATTACTGTTTGAATAATAATAATAATAATAATAATAATAATGTAGTTAGGTCATTGCTTTGCCTTCTCTTCTGAGTAAGTTTTCCTTCTTCTGAGCTTCTAAAATAGAGGGGTTCTGTCTGTCTTTCAGGTGTTGCAGGAATCTTGAACTGCTTATAATAAGAATAATAGAAATATCTTTTTATTCTTATGTTCTTGATAGTTGCCTGTTATGGCTCTCAAACATTGTGTGCTGTAAGAATGTTCTGCATATAAAATCACGGCAGAAGTGACTTGGTTTTACATATTGTTTATGTATCTGGGGGGAAAAAGAAAGTAATAGATAGTATGGGCAAGTAACTGAATGATGTCAAAAGCAGAAGGAAATTGTGTTAGGAGTGGCTGGTTTGGAAAGAGAAGAGATGGGGAGCTAGTGAAAGCTGGAAAGGGCTGAAAAATGAGTTGCAGATCAGAAGAAAGAACTGGCCAGAGTGACTGAGTCTAGAATAGAGAGAGACTGCAGAGGGTGGTCTGGAGGGATGAGATGCTGGATGAAACATCCAGAGGATCTTAATTTTCTAATCATTTCCCTGATTAAAAAGCAACTAGGTTTTGTAATAAATGAGGCAGGAGACTACATTCCCATGTAGCCTTCCTTGAGGAGATCTGTCTTGAGCAATGAATTAATTTGAAATATGTAAATGTGATGTCTTCACGGATATACAGTCATAATTGAGAATGAGCAAACAAGTAGAATTACAGTATTTTCACATATCTGCCATTTGACTTTGCAGCTTTAATAATACATTTGATTTTTTTTTTTGTCTGTATATACTGAAAAGATAGGGTACATAGAAGGATGTATTTCCGTTCACATTAACAAATGTGCATATTCAGGTATACACAGGCTCTACAAATGGACACACCAATAGAAGTATTTGCATATAGGCACATGCTGTCAGAATCTGGAGGGCACAGGACCATGCATACCTGCATACATACAGAAACAAAGTCATATGCAGGGAGTGAGAGGCACATAACCATGAAGAGCACTGCATGACTACACACACAAATACCTACACACCATAGTTCCCTTCATAGCTATATAAAGTGACAGAAAGGCTTGGAGCTGTTCAAACGTGATTAAAAGACACCCACACAGTCATGACTGTCTTGGGCTGCAAAAAAGGGGAATACTGAAAAATAGTGTCTGGGAGAACAAAACAGGAGAGTCAACTCATCAAATGTCTGGAACTAAAATAATGCCAGAGAGTATCCCCCAGCCAAAAGCACTGCCAGCAACTCAGTCAGTCACACAGCAAGAGCAGTCATCCACACATACATATGTTGCGAGAAAAATATCCACCACCTGCCAGCTGGCTACTAGCAACCATGACCTCTGTGTGTGTGTGTGGTCAGCATCTTGGCACCGGTATTGGAAGAGGAGTGGAAAGAAAGGAAACAGCAATAGGAAATCAGAAACAACAGAGGTGAAATGGAATCAGTGTTGCCAGTCAAAACATTTGTTTAATAGAAACAGCGGTCTGGAATGTGTGCAATTTATGTTTTACACAGTGAAAGGTCCTGGTCATGTGTGAAACTTCAGCCTCCTGGAGTAGCAGGAGGTCCTGTATGTGTGAAGCACATTGCTCCACTTAAGCACACATCAGATGTCTTGAAAATGCCAAACAATGAAACAGGTGGCTAATTGGCTTCCACCCTTTCAATTCGTGCAACAAGGAGAGATTTGGTCAAGTGGTGAGAATAGAATGCTCACTCAGGTCTCCTGGTGGTGTTCTAGGCTGTCTCTCTGAAGTGCTGTGTGATCTTGGGTGACTCATTTGTGCTCTTTGTGTCTGAGTCTACTATGTGTAAAATAAAGATAATGCTTCTTCATCTCTTAGGGCTGCAAGAAGATTGAAAGAATGTATGTAAAACTCCTTAAGGTTCATGAAAGATATCAAGTAGAGGAAAGATGAATTACAAATTAGATTCCTGAAATCTCTCTTTGAGTGAGACACAGTGTCACAGGGTGGATTTGAATGACATCAGCACCTCATGGCAGTCAAATTCCATTTTCATGCTGACTCCTCATCTGTACCTCCTGTATTTTGTTAGGATAGTTTTCACTATGATAAAATATTTTTTTTCCCTATGTCATACTATTACTGTATGGAATTTGTACACCTAAATTTTACTTTGAAAAAAAAAAAAGAAAATTTGACCTCGATTTCTGTATTTTCTCGCATGCTTGGAATAGTTAATACCCATTTTTACTGTATTGTTCTTACTTATTGCCTTCTGAACACTTTTCTTTACAAGCCTTGATCTTGTGGAAAAAATATCCAACAATTTAAATGCTTATGTATTCCTTCCTAGGGGATAAACTATAAACAGGGAGCTCATCTAATCATCTCTTCTTATTTAAAGTAGTATGGGGTTTTGTTTTAACTTGATTTAATGCTGTGTTGCCTTCACTCTCAGCTTGCAATGAACTGTTACAAACCACCATAGTGAGAATCTTTTTTGTCATGCCAGGCTTCATGCCTTGGCTTTTTCTCTGTCATGAGACCTAACATTTAGTCAGTCAACTTACTTAACCATCCGGACATCCATCAGGATGAGTGTGGTTTTGGCCAGGAATTTAATCCAAGATCTAAGAACAGATAAACTGTTGAAATACCAAGCACAGTAAGATTTTCTTGCAAGAAGTTAATACATTTTTAAAAAAAAAAAAAAAAAAAAAACCAAAAAACCCAAAACCATTTAAACACAAAGTTCCAGAGAAGCAAGATACCATTTTTTTTTAATCATGGGAATTTACCTCAAGGACTAAATGTAGAAGTGCTCAGAAGTTCTTCATGAGACATTTTCTCATTGATAAGCATCATTCTAGAAAACTAAATATATGCAGATTGTTGCTTTTGATAAAAGGCACTTAAGAAAATAAAGAGGATGAGGGACTTTAGTGAGGTAGAATATTGATTGGAATAACTGGATTTTGTACTGAAATGTGTTTTATCTTGAACTTTTTGTTTTAATGTGATATTTCATTGTAGTACATCAAAGCCCATTTGGAAACTGCATGGAAGGATTCTTCTGAGGAGATGCTTTACTGGCAGTCGTACATCTGCTTTGCCCATGTTCTGAGCCCACTAGTTAGGAAAAGTCTAATTCAGAAGCCATGTGCTGAAAAGTAAGATATTTTAACTCAGGCTCAATGCCATGTTCATATGGTTACATGACTTTTGGATAGAGCTGTCTGCCATCTGGCTTATGCAAAGTATGGTAGAGTAAAACCCCAACCGCCTATATTAATCCACCTGAACTTACCCAACGTCTAGGTAAAGAAACAAGATTCAATTCACTGCTTAGTAAAACTCCTTCATAATTTTTTCTGTTTCATTTCTGACTTATGTATTAGCAGGTTTCATACAGCATTTATACAATATATTAATTGCAAAAGTGTTAATCTCATACATGTCATTAATGTAGCTAAACCAGTGTTCTAAGGAACAAAAATTATACAGCTGCTCAAGATTCTTTCAGTAAATGATCGGATTTAAAACTGGCTTTACATCCAATTGACCACATTAATGAAAAAAATGCTGATTAGAGAAGAATTTAAGTGAAGAGTCATACACACACAAAAAAAATATTACCTTTGAAAACAGTTGTTCACGACAAATTAGTCTTTTTGTGTAAAAGCTTGGTTGAGTGATGTAGATTTGTTTATATGTATCTTTCAGCAAAGTAAATGAAATGCTGGTCAAAACCTGATCACTGAAAAAAAAGTATGAGACAGAAAATACCTGGGGAAGTTGCAGAATACTATGAACTTACAGGTTTTGTTTCTTAACCAGTTTATGATATCTGGGACCATTTAGGGAGAATGTATAAAGCTGGACTGAATTTAAACATTGTAAATAGCTTGAGTCCAAGGTCTTCTAAGGCATTTGATCCTGGAAGCAAGTACACTGGCTAAGACTCAGATATTGGTATGCTTTATTAATGATTTGCTCTTGTTCTTAGGTTAGAAACATCTCAGTACATTGATCAGTGTTTCAAGCAAGCCATGTAGGGTGATCCTTTCCATCCTTTTAATTCTGCTTAACACAAAAAATTTACCCTTTTTTACTGAGTCCTGGATCACAGTTTGTCTGTCCTGGATAAAGTGGCCTGTTACAAAGAGCTTTACGGAGGAAGAGTTTTCAGAATTCCTTTGAACATAGCTTTCCATTCCTGAAGTTAAATAACTGACAATGTGTGCAAGTGAAAGACAAATATTCCTAGAAAAGCAGTATATAGAAATGAGGTTGTTTCACTATTGACTAGTGGAGGACATAATACATTACCATACAAAACTGAGTACTGAGTGCTGATGAGGAGCTAAGAATCAAATACTGCAGCGTATTTCCCAGAGGCTCCAGGTCCATGAAGCTGCCCTGCCAGATAGTAGGTGCAGTTCCAATCAATCATCGAAGCTGATTCTTGCAGAAAATGCCAGGAACACTTGTGTCTGAGTAGAACTGGCAGGCAGCAGGAGAGTTGCCAGTTTCTTTTTGAAATTAAATGTTTTGGGTTCAGTTCTGCTTCTGACTTTCAGACATGGCTGCTTCCCAGCTGGAGACATCCCCCATCAATCACCTTGGCCTGAGTGTACAAGATGACATTTTTAAAAGGCTAGCTCAGTGCTGCCCATCTCCTTTACAGAGCAGGCATATGGATTTTCTTAGCAAGACAGGATAGGGAAATAGTCTTGTTAGCAAGACAGGATAGGTACACACTATCCCTATAGTGTGCACCTAGCACAGGAAACACACTGGGGCACTACAGTACAAATAATAACTGCCTCACTACCCAAAATATTAAGATAAGTTTGTTTGGTGAAATGTGGGGTTTTTTGTTTGTGTGGGTTTTATTTCCTTTATTTGTTTTGGGGTTTTGTTTGTGTGATGGTTTGGCAGTCATCTGTCCCCCACACTTCTGAAATAACCCAGACTAGACTCAGGTGGCTGGAATTTAATAAATGAAGCTTTATATTTACAGCTTTGCACAATATGGAAGCAGATATTTACAATATACTACAGATATTTACAGATATATACAGTAAAAAGGGTAATACAGAAACACCACATCCCTCCCAGAGATCAGGATCCCCAAGAGGGGTTCCCAACCACCCTACTGCATTCCCCCCACTACCCAGTCTTGTCCCACTATCTGTCTTATGTGCCAGGTAAGCAAGAAAGATCAGCCAGGAGGGATTAGAAGTAGGAAATTGGTTAGTTGATTTACACAGATCCAGCTAGAAACCAAGGAGAGAGAGATCAGCAGCCAGAGTGACCTGAAGCAGCTCTCTCTTATCTATGTGTTGAGTCTTACTCTTATACATCTCAGCCAACCTATGAGTGGAGTAGACACAATTTTGTTTTCCTTTCTCAGCCTATAATCTAATTTCTCATAAAAATCATCCAATTAGTCTCAAACCAGCACAGTTTGTTTGTTTTGTTTTTATTGTAGAAGAGGTATCATTGGTCCCTGCAGAAGTTAGATTTCAGCTGAGCATGGTTATAGCATACTGTTGTTAAAATGCAGACAAATTCTTCAAACTATTATGGATAGTCTCTATGGCATGAACAACTGAAGCTTAGATGAAAAAGTCTGATGAGATAGTGTATAAAACAGCCAAAGCTAGGGATAAAGCTTACCTTGAGAGTCACATTTCAGTCCATTTTACTAACAAATCTAAGCTCTGAGAAGCAGATGAATATTCAAAGTGTACACTTCAATTTTCCTTGTGCCTTTTCATGCAAGTGATACCTACAAGAGATAGAGTACAATTAAGTGAAGCACTGTGGTTGCCTCCATCTGCAAATTTCAGCATTTGTTTCAGTAGTCTGAAACTGGGTCTGTGCACAGCAGTGGACAAATTAAAGCTGAAGTGATTACTTCTGTTCCCTGAAGGAAATAAAAAAAATCAAAAGATCTGTTTTAATTCAGTGCATATATCTCCTCATCACACCTAGGGAAAATACATCATATGAACAAGATTGAACAAATGTAATTTCAGTGGGAAAGCTGTTCAATCCTTTTATTGTTCACAGTACACTGCAACCAGCCCTGATAAGGGCATTAGACAAGACTGTACTGTTTAAATTTCTGCCATATACTCAATGTGTAACTTTAGTGAAGTAATTTAATCTTTTCATTCTTCTGTTCTCCAAGCACTGGCTCTCTTCTTTGCTTACTGAGATTACAAGCTCTGGAGCATAGCAAGAGTTTTGATTTAGCACCAGAGAAACAAAATTGTGATCTGTTCTTCTGAACAACTTTTAGTCAAAGGATATAGTTTCATTTAGTGCTCTAATGTATGACTTTCCCTTGGTAGGGAGCATTGTTCTTCCATTGGATATAGAGCCTGAGAATATGACTCAACTAATTTAGTTCGAAATTTGGCTTTGTTTGTACCTCCTCTAGCTCTTATGAACTCTGAAAAGTCAGTTGCACACGTGTTCTACTCAATGTTGCAAAGACTTGCCTCTCCACATATGCTTGTTTTTGCTCACATGCTCATTTCACTTGACTGGTGACCACTTGCCTTTGAATTTTAAAGACTAACGACTGAATTGAATCTAATTTTTCCAACGCTGGACTACCCACTTACCCTAGGCCCTCTGGAACAAAAGGTCAAAAAATCTATGTTCTTTGTTCACCCTCGACTTTGCCAGTATTACTTTACAGGAATAATCTTGTTTACTACCTGATAATTAGTAGTAATAGCTTTTTTTTTTTTTAACTTCTGCAGCTTTCAAAACCACACATGTCTAGCAAAAGCATAAAGAATATTAGGCATCCAGGCAGCAGGCTATGTTATCCCCACAGCTCATTTCAGCTAAGAAAAATATCTTTGTGATAACTCACATAACTTTAGTTCTTGTTACTGATCAAATTCATGGGTTTTGGTCTGTTTTATTTTATTTTTTTTTTTTTTATTTTTTACATTATCTTAGTCCTAGAAACCTCTAACAAAGGCATCAAGGCAGACAGCTTCATAAAGGAAAGGGACACTTCTCTGCATTGTTCCTTTTCTTTTAAAGAAGATCCAAGGAGAGCAGAGGAAATTATAAAGCAGTCCCCACTAGAAACATGACACATAGCCTTTATTTTACTGTCCTATTTGTCACATGCCAATACTCAGAATGTGGGATGTTATAAAGGTCTTGGAAACAAGCTGCAAACTCTACAGCTATTGTACCATTTTAAATCTCCGCCCCCACAGCTGGACCCCAGATCATAATAGAACAAAAGCCCTTTCCACATATTCACTATGTGTCTGCAGCACAGCTACATTCTCATTAACAAGTTTGGAAGTGGTATTGTCCATGCTTTGCACACTGGTATGGAAATTCAGGGGGTTGGCATGGATGCTAGTCTCAGTTTTTCAGCTAATGTAAGGTAACTTTAACTATGACATCTATCCTCCAGGTGTTGAACCTTAGCAGAGGATAGCATAACAAGGTCTCATGAATAAAGACAGCATCTCTAATGTTTTAGAGGGTGTCTGTCAAACATAACTCTGTGACACAGGGTAACACAGAGATAATTAATCTGTCTTGATAGGAAGGCCATAGTGACTCAGTTATCCTGCGACAAATTTATGCAAGCCCAGTTCGTGTGAAGATGTATCTATTTTTTATCCGTGTTGTCACAGAGGTCCACTTTAGCCATACGGTGTATGAACACAGTACATGCTTAGAAACGTGCTTAGAAACTGGGCTATCAGTGTTAGTGAAGTGCCCTCGTTTTAGCCAGCATAGAGTTAATTTTTTTTTCCCTAGTACAGTGCTATGTTTTGGATTTAGTATGAGAATAATGTTGATAAGAGACTGATGTTTTACTTGTTGCTAAGTAGTGCATAAGCTAAGTCACAGCTTTTTGAGTTTCCTGCGCTCTTCTGCTCTGCCAGCAAAGTGGTGCACAAGATGCTGGGTGGGAGCATAGCCAGTACAGATAATCCAAACTATCTGAAGGGATATTCCATAACGTAAGATGTTATGTTCAGTGCAGAAACAGGAGGGTGTTAGCTGGAAGGGGCTGATTGTTTCTTGAGGACTGACTGGGCATTGGTCAGCAGGAGGTGGTGAGCAATTGCATTGTGCTTTGCTTGTCTTCCTTGGATTTATTCCTCTCTGTTTTTGTTAGCTACCTTTTCATTACAATTATTGTTATTATTATTACATTTTATTTGAATTATTAAACTGTTCTTACCTCAGTCCAAGTTTTACTGTTTTTACCTCTGATTCTTCTCCCTATATAAGCAGGGGTCGAGTTGAGAATTAAGGGTGTGGCTGTGTGGAGGTTATTTGCCAACTGGGTTTAAACCATGACACAAAGGCAGAAACAAAGAAAGGTTAATATTGGTCAGCATCTGATTTTAAATATGATTCTGTATCAATTATTTTCCAACTAGCATGAGTGGCTGCTGTGTATACCTGTGTATCACTCCCATAATTAAGGTTTATTATCAACAGACTTTTTGTGAATAATTTTAAAGTGTGTAGAGAGACCACATGATGGCACATCAAGTAGGCNTTAATATTTTAGAAATTCAGGAAAATTCCCTAAGATTCTTTGGATGTTCAGTTGACAGGAAGCAATCACATTAAGGTTATTTATAAACACAGACTTTAAAAGTTTAAACAGTTTTAAACAGTCAGGACTTGGAAAATATGAACCTAGTAACAGGGAAAATTCTAACTACGCCTATGGAGTCTTAGCATGTACTCACTCACATGATAGATACAAAGTTTTCTGGTAGAGGAGGAGGAAAGAGTTGCCTTGCTGCTGGCTGCTGGTGCAAGCTGCACAACACGTGGCCGCCATGAAAGAGCTGTGAATAGACCTCCAGTCCTGGCAGAAGGCAGCACAAAAAGGGACAATGGCTCTAAATACCCCACCTTAAATGCGCTATTTTGAAAGTGAAACTGGCCAAGAGGCACTATCATCCATTGGCACTGGCCAATGAATTCAAAGTTCTGTGCCTAGGTGTCCACCCTGGCACTTGAGGGGCAGCACAACAAAAGTGTGAGTCAACAGCGTGTTTTCTTATCTAGTATTCTATGGCATATACAACAAAGAGATTTTCAGAGGCAAAAGCCATAGAACCTATCTCAATAGATAACATCATACAAAATTATATTTACCTCAAGAAAAGTGGAGGTGAGATATGATACTGTGTTGTGTAGTCTCTTGCTGATGGATCACGCTTGGATGTTACTGAAAAAGGAATACAGAGCTGGACACTCAGTAAGTTTACCTGTGTTACTTTTAATTTGTCTTTGACTTAGTGTGAGGATTCTGTTTCCATTTTGCTTGGGTGCTGTATATCTTCTGTGCTCAGTTCAATAGACTTATGAACTGTGGAAGTGGTTGCATTGCAAGGCCTGTGTTTGCCAGTAGTCCAGTTTGTGGATAGAACCCGGTGGACTAGACTCCGTGTAATTCTTCCAACATTTCTAGTGAACGCATTGTAATTACATCTGGGATTTCTGATAGTGTCAATTGCATCCGTAGCTTAGATCTGATACTTCTTAGACAAATCCTAATTGCTCAAAACTGTAATGCTACATTTTTTGGCG
The DNA here is from genome assembly GCA_013396835.1 of Psilopogon haemacephalus. Lineage (NCBI taxonomy): Eukaryota > Metazoa > Chordata > Aves > Piciformes > Megalaimidae > Psilopogon > Psilopogon haemacephalus. The sequence goes on along the minus strand of VWZI01021440.1, from coordinate 309,306 downwards.
TTCATATGAAGTAGTCATAGGAACACCATAGGAACTTTTGATTGTCCCTGTGTCAAAGCATTTACTCTGATTCATTGGTCCAGAATTGAATCCATCCAAGTTAAGTTCATCCAAGTTAATTTCATGGGAAGACACCATTCTGAACTTATGTGTAACTTGAGAAACAAATAAGCTTGTAATGTTCAAATTTCTGTGTCTGCATAAGAGTGATAGCCATTTTCAGACGCAGAAAAACAGTAGCATCCCTGTACAGAGCAAACATGGATTGCTCTTTAGTGTTGGGATATGACACAAATGATTATGTTTTTAGACAACTATTACCAGCATTTGTGAATGTATTGTTACCTAAGGATCTCAAAGCTTCTCATAAATATTAAACTTGTCCTACTCTAGGTTGTAGTATCAGGTATGTAATGAAACAGTTGATAAAGTAAATAACTAAAGTAAATAAAGAGGTAGTAAACTGACCTCTAGCAAAATGTAGCTTATGAAAGTAGGAAGTATCCTTTTTTTTCCATACTGGTAAGTTCTTGAGGGATTAAGGCTATTTGCACAGAAAATCACTGTAACTGTCCCTACTCCTCCTTACCTCTGGCACAGCAAAGACTGTCCATCAAGCAGAGGTTCCTGCAGGCACAGAATGTGTGAAGGCCACCCACAGCAGAGTGAAAGCTCAAAGATGACTTTCCCTAGTGAAATCTTGCATGTCAGTAGTGCAACTAGGATTGAACATCATAGCTCGGTAACTTCAGCTTTTTTTCAGTCAGAACTCATGCTTGGGTTGCCTCAGAGTCTGACATTTTGTTTTTCAGCTAAATATCAAGCAGATTTATGTTAAAAAAGCCTACTTCACATTAATATCTCTACTCATTTGTGAAGCTGCACTTCTGCTTTAGATTTTTTTTTGGTTTACTTTCCTTAAAATGAAGTTTCCATTTTTTCAGAATACAATTCTTTACATTGAGGAATGTCCCTTAATTTTATTTTTTAATAGGAGAACAATTATTATTTGTCAAATCTAACTACAACATTTTGTTTTACATTAAAGATGACACTATTTGGCTTGAAGTGGTGTTTCCTTTCAACTTTACAATGACTGAAAATGCTGGTTTGTGATTGGCCTAAGAATAACTTTTTCTTTATGTTTAAAAAATGCCAACAACAGCAAAATATAGCCACATTCTGAGTTCTAATCTCCTGTCCTCTGTTGTACACACTCGGCCATGCTTTTCCTCTTATATATCAAATGAAAAATTCTCTGATCGTCATCAGATTTCACAATAGCCCTCAATTAGAAAAATATGTTCTCCAGGAAAGCACGTAACACAGAATGTGAAAGCTGCTTTGAAATGTCAGATTTCAAGGTCTATGATTAAGAATTTGACTTTGAATCATTAATCATTAATGTTTTGAGAAGTTCCCTTTTCACACAAACTCTGGAAGTACTCATTCTAGTGCCATATTAGAGACTGTGTGTTCAATTTGATGTCACAGTAGGAATATTAAGCTCTTGAAAAATTATTTTCCTCTAATGAAAACCCTCTTAGGAAGTGTTGTCCATTGCTGCCAGTGTAAACATTCATGTAGTGTCTGTGCCAGCAATATTTCTTTTTTTTTTTTTTCCCTGGAACAGTAAGATGCTGAAATATGTGTAAGTAGCATGGTGTGTGATGAAAGCAGGAAGGGGCACATAAACAAGCTCCAGATGCACCAGAAACTGGAAACACCTAGAAAATCTGTTATCAAGGTGCGATGTATATAGGTACTTTTATTTATATTGCAGCAATGTGTAAAGAGTTTGTCTTAAACCAGTATTCTATATGACAGCCTCTGTTAAATTAATCTGAAGAAACAGCCTTAGCCCTCTTGAGTTCACAGTGCCAACAAGCTAGACGAGTGAACTAGGAGATTAAGAGGCATAAAAAGGGCAGTGTACCTAGTGTGATAAGGGAGGCAACTGCAGATCTGAAAATCACCGTTCAGGGCAATGTGTGAAATCAATACAGTTTTGCTGTCTGATGACAAAGTAGCCTTCAGTGCCATACACAGTCATCTGCTTTCCTAACACTGCTTGGTTTCTATGAATGACAATGAGTTCATCTTTCTTGTACAAGAGTGCAGGTTTAGCATATGAATAAAGCCAGCAACATCCCGGCTTGTATTAGAAACACTGTGGCCAGCCGCAAAAGGGAGGTGATCATCCCACTGCATGAAGCACTGGTGAGGCCACACCTCAAGTATTGTGTTCTGTTCTGGGCCGCTCATTATACTGAGGTGCTGGATTGTTTCCAGACAAGGGCAACAGGGCTAATGAAGGGCTTGAGGCACATGGCCTAAGAGGAGTGTCTGAGGAAGGATTTTTGTTCAGTCCAGAGAGGAGGAGGCTGAGGGGACACTTCATCACTCTCTGCAACTGTCTGAAGGGAGGTTGGAGTGAGGAGGGGGCTAACCTCTTCTCCTTGATGACAAGCGACAGGACTAGAGGAAATGGTTGCAAGCTGCACCAGGGGAAGTTTAGGCTGGATGTTAAAAAATAGTTCTTCACTGAAAGAGTTATCAAACATTAGAGTGGTCTGCCCAGGGTAGTGGTGGAGTCATCATCCCTGAGGGTGTTCAAGTGGTGTGTGGACCTGGTGTTTAGGTACAGGGTTTAATGTTGACTCTTCAGTGCTGTGTCAAAGATTGGACAAGATAATCCTGAAGGTCTCTTCCAACCAGATATATTCTATGATTCTGTGAATAATGTATTGACAACTCTCTTGTTGCTGAAATGCTCTTCCAGCCAGCTTGCCCTGGTGGATATCCATTGTTATAACTACTAAGAAAATGGCAATGTGGTCTGCTGTAAAGAAACATTTATTTCACAAATATTTTAATGAAAACTTAATTTATACTTTCATCAAACTGTATAACTGCAAATATTTTGATTGGAAAAAAAAAGTTTTATGGAATGTATCAATTACCTCTTGACATATTCTGAACATAGTAGCATTAGTTTCCTAATCATTTAATATCAATAGTACTGCCTTCCTGCATGATCAATGCCAATAGGCCTTCCTAAAGGTAATAGAGCATTCTACCTCTTTGCCCCTATGTGTGTGCCTTTCTCAACTGTTAGTTCGCAAGTTTACATCTTTTCCGGTGGACTCTTTTATGTTTAGGTTTGAGGGTTTTTTTGTGTGGGTTGGAGTTTTTTTGGTGGTTTTGTTTGCTTTTCCCTTTCCCCCTTCTTGCACACAAACTACTTCACTCTGAATACCAGCAAGTACATTGTACAGAGTTTGATCTGTGCAGTTCAATACCTGTCATTCTTTCCTCAGGGATCTGTATCAGTGAAGAAACTGGCAAGGCAGCCTGCATAAAGCAGCTCATTTAATAATAGGAACAATTCATTAGAGGAAAAAGAATTTTTAAACACCAAGCAGTTGGCACCCAAATTGCTGTACTTGCCTTTGTGCTGACACTTGTGCTTATATGGCTGCACGGGGAGCTGGATCAGGGAACTGGATGAAAACTTCCTTTTGCAGAATGAGTGGGTTGGTTTCTCACTTGGATTAGTTCCCTGACCCAAATTACTATGTAACCACACAAGCATCCCTCTCAGTGGCAGCCCACACTTAGATCAACTTAATTTGTTCATTTCACCTTAGCTTAAAGTGGTTGGTGAACATTAGAAATAGCATTTTAAAGTTAGTTTTTTGGTAGATGTGTATTTCTGGAAGATGTTATTTTCTTGTTCTGTGTTACGTCTGTGTCCAAATTGCCTTTGCTCATCTTCCTGCTATGAACACCAATCTAGATATTAGATTTTATGCATTATGCAATCTAGATATTTGATTTTATGCACTATACAGATGATCACATTTTAAATATTATTTTGAAGTGTAAATTATTTAGATTAATCCAAACTTGAATGAGTAAACTGTGAATGGCTGATGGCTGTGTTATTGCATCCTGATGAGCCTAAGCATCACTGCCAATCCAGTATGTAAATGAAGAAAACTTTTATTGTTGTTGTTGTGTTGTGTTTTGTTTTGTTATTGGTTTGGGAGTTTGTTTGTTTGGTTTGGTTTTACCATAGGCAATTTGAACACATCTCTGCAGAGACCTTGACTTGGGCTGAAGTTTCTATGTCTGAGTCATTAATAAAACTAAACTCCTGCTAGGATATAGATTCAGGCAAAATATTGAATGTCTAGATACTGATGCTTTATTTTGTGTTTAAACACTAAAACAGCAGGATGTGTCATTTACATTCAGACTTGAGCGGGGTCTACTCCCACTTAGGCGGTATTAGAGAAAACTTCAGCTTTAAGTATTTTGTAACTAGATAGTGATTTGAGTTGTGAATGAAGAGTATTCTGGAAGAGATCGTACTTATTTGTGATGGTTGAACTGTAAGTTGTTTGCATTGCAGTGATAAACATGAAGGGCCCATTCTAGTAATGTGATATCAACATGTTTTGTACTATTCCTGGAGACAAATACTGGCTATAAGAATGACTGCTTCATCAGCCTCTGTTTACAAATCTCCATAAGGCTGCATTAGATAAACTTACTATGCAGATATGAGTGTGATGTACTTATTGCTCTGATGTTGGCATGATATGCATTACTAACAATCTTCCCCAGGCAGCTGTCATGCAGCAAAATCCTGCTAAAGTGAATTTGGTTTCTTTTTCCACAATACGCTTTATGTTTCAGCCAGGAAGTGCCATGCTCTTATTTGGTGTATTACAATGAGTCTTGTGTCGGGCAAAAGAACATCTATGTAGGATTAATAACGTATAATTAGTTAATAACTCAACAGTCTAATAGGCCAGTTATAATAGCATACACTCGGAGTGCAAATTAATATGCAAAAAGTAATGGAGCTGAAATTATTATGTAGAAGGATTTTTTTTTTCCTAATGCTATTGGATTAATTTTCTAGGACTAGACTAGGTTTCTTATTAATGGGTTGTGGTAAAGTCTGGCAGGAGAGTGCTTCTAAAAAGAGTTAAAATGGAAGCTAGTGACATCAGGAATGTATGCACACGTTTGGTTCTATGAGAAGAACTGGTCCTCCAAAATATACAATATTCTCAATCATCAAGCAACACTTCATCTGCTAAATGTTCCCCTCCATGCATAATTAAGATTCTTCCTTTTGTATACTACATAAGAGAGGAACATAACAAGAATTTGAATCTAGGCTGCAGAGGTGAATGCCAAGTGAAAGATTTAATAATTTTCCCTCCTACATTCCATTGTCTGGGATCAACATACATAAAGTCAAGACTTTTCAAAAGATCCATAAAATTGTAACTTCAGAAATTTTGAGGACTGAAGGCCCCATCTAATTTGGCTTTCATTCTAACAAAGACCAATGACTTTAGTTCAGTTGGTTCATACTGCATCAGTTGGATTCAGCTTCAGGCTACTGTAAAAATACAGGCTTTAACAGAAAACCATGAGGTTCAAACTTGGTCGAAGGATCAGAACTTCCCCAGAGTTTAAGCATGTGTTCTAGCTATAAGAAGATCTAGTCTGATCTTGTTTCTCCAGGAGAATAAGAACATAGTCAACTACTCTGCATGTTTTCTATTAGAATTTCCATTTAATTCCTTAATAGAAAATAAAAACATGACCCCCTTCTGTCCTGAGTTCCAGTTTGTCCCATCTGTAATAGTTGTAGATTTTTGTGAAAACTAAAAGCCACTGGGAAAAATGTCTTTTCTTTTGCCCGTCACATTTGGTTAAAAAAATCTGAATTTTGGGATGAAAACATTTCTGACTGTAGCCAAGCTATGACAGACCATCAATATTTATTTAGAAGTGGCATCAAAAAGACAAGGAAAATCAAATGTCACAGTGCATTTGTCACACATAGCTTGAAACTGAAGAGAAATGTATTATTTTTCTCTTTCTGTGAAACAAATGCCTGTGGGGCAAATAATAAAGACTTTTGTAAGCAAAGAAATCCAACTGCCAGTACTCAAAGGAACAAAGTCTAACAAATTACTGTTAGCTAGAGATTCAGATTTTCTCTTGTGAAATAGATTTTGCTGATTTTCCTCCCTTTTATTTCTTTTATATTCAGTTGGATAATTTGCTGGGCCAAACAAAATTGTAGACACAATCTGGCTAACAATCACTTGATATATGGTGCTGTCTAATGTGGTGTCTAATGGTCAGAGGGACATGTGAGTTCTTAGCATGTTTCTTTTGCTTACTATTAATAGCATATGAACACAAAAGTGCTTGAAATAATGTGAGCCTTTATTTAGGTAAGGATACTGTGCCGATACGACCAGTTATCCCTAGAGAAGCAGATCACACTCGAATTCTTCAATTTTAGGGACTGGGACTAAGGAATTAGGAGTACAGACCAATGACATATTTTGACAATTTCCAGCCATGCTGTGGCCCACATTGTCATTTAGCAGTTTTAGTCATGCTTCATACCAGAAAATAGTTTTGGAAAGTAATTTGAAAATGTTACATTTACTGTTTTAGATGCAAAAGAGGACATTCCTAGCCTGTCTGAATGTCACCTTCTATGCTTTGATTTCCTCCATCTTAAATTAGCAATATCATATTTCTACAAAGACAGTGATAGGTACAGTTACCTAAGTCACCAACATTTTTTGAGCTTTACCATATCAGCATGCCTGCTATGTTAGTCATGTTTCATGAAACACGCTAGGTGAGTCTTAGGTCTAATTCTGAAATGGGTTAGTACAAATTGGTCTGCAGCTAGACCATGAAAAATGTTAAATATCTTTTAATGGATGTTATATAGGAATTGACTTTTATTTTTTTCTGAATATTGTATTTGAATAGTAAAAGTAAACTGAAAAAGCACATTGTGACTTATTTGAACAATAAAAGGCATTACCACACATACCTGAGTATGGGTCAGGCTCCAATGTCCTAATTCAGCTTTAAAACATTTTCTCCTTATGACTACTAGTAGAGCTCTTCTGGAAATGAGGAACATTGTGATACATTGTAGATGGCTGCTCTGTGGAGATGTTTAAGGCCAGATGGGCTGAGGCCTTGGACAATCAAGTCTAGCTGACAGGTGTCCCTGACCAGGCAGGGAGGTTGGGATAGATGATTGTGTGAAACCAAACCTCTGGGGATGGTTTTCTTAACCTTGCTGTGCTGGAGACACATTAGGTAACCTTGAGTAAATCATTTTTCTTGTTGTGTTTGAGAAGTAAGCTCCCAAGCCCTCTATTGTTTTATTTCTCTAGCATTTCATGCATTAATACAGAAAAATGCATTTCTGGCATTTTTAATGTTTCTCTCAGTTACTGTGGTAGTTTAAGGCTTACTGGAATATTCCAATAAGAGAAATAGGAACTTGCCTGAAATTTCAGTGCAGAATATGAATGAGTAGGGCATTGGTTGTTAAGGAATGATAATAATAAAGTCTATATCATTCATTAGTTTGCTAATTGATGTAAAAAGCCAGTGTATAAACCATTTCTTTCTGTTAGCTTTTGGGCACTGGCTCTGTTCACTGTTCCTTTGCTCCTCTCTAACTTCTTCACTAACTTTGACTGAAAAGATAACGTAAGATATCTTGGTGGTTTTCTATCTGGGGAGAGAAAGGGTGGCATTGGCCCCTCCTGGGCTTTGTTTGAACTTATAAATTGTATATAATTGTAAATACATGTAAATATATTTTGTATATATGCTCGTAAATTTAGCTTCGCTGTAAAATATAGCTTTATCTTGCTTCCAAGCTGTCTCAGCTGGTCTGGTAAATTTTACTGCAGGAGGGGGAGAAATTTCCCAATCCACTACAATTACTTAAGCCTTCTTCTCTTTCTATAAAATGTATGGGCCTCCATACACCCTGGGCAGTACTTTGCCAGGACAACAGTCTCTCTCTCTGTATAATGTCTGTTTGTCTGTCTGTCTGTCTGTCTATCTATCTATCTATCTATCCATCTATCTATCTCTCTCTATATCACAGAATCACAGAATGGTCCAGGCCAGAAGGGACATTTAAAGGTCATCTAGTGTGCCCCCCCTGCAGTCAGCAGGGACATCCCCATTAGACCAGGTCACCCAGGGCCCCACCAAGCCTCTCTTTGAATGTCTCCAAGGAAAGGGCTTCAACTGTTGTGGTTTTACTGCTGACAGAATGAAAGCTCTCAAACAAGTTGGAGAAAATAAGAGAATTATATTTTGGATAGAGAAATACATAAAGAAAGTTACGGAGCAGATACAGAAATCATAGCAAACCCCTCCCCCCTTCCCCCACCAATGCCTCTGCCATCCATAGGCCCCAAAACAATCCTACCCCTTACATGTTTACCCGATAACAGCTCCTGCCCAGAAATGGCTGGAGGTGGAGGAAAGGAGAATGAGCTGGCCTTGCTGTGAGCTTATAAAGAGATAGCAGAAGAGTTTCCTACTTAACATCCTAATTTTAGGGAAAGTGTTGTCTCTGTTCTATGATTCTTTAATTTCTTAGAGTGAGAGGTTAAAATACATGAAATAAATAGCTAGCAAAGAGCAGATTCCCATGCTGTGCTCATGAGCACGAGGATATTTTATGACACTAGTAGGCATCTTAAGTTAGTAGATAAAGAAAGCCAACCTAAAGAGCGCAGAGCTAAGGCACAATTTGTTTGAAAATGTGGAGGTAGCTCATAAGTATAAAGACTTAATTTGAGTTCTGAAAGTTTTTCCTGTCTTCTTGGATAAGGAATGTAAGTGAATACTACATGCCATTCTGAAAGTTAGAGTCTAGTTCACCCAGAAATGACAGTCATCAAGTAGCAATCAGTGGTATGAATCTGAGGACTGTGTTATGCAGAGGGTCAGATGAATTAGACAAGTGATCCTTTGTGCTTCTAAACCTAATGTACCTTGTTAGTGTATTTGGTGCTGTATAGATGTACTGAACAGGTAGGGCCTTCTAAAAAAATGCAAAATGTAACCAAGACATTCATAAGTAAACAGTTAGGGAGTGAATCTTTCAATGTTTATTTTACATCATTATCAAACACTAACTACTTTACTTCAGGCATTACAGTAATGCGATTTATAAGAATGAGGGAAATGAAACTTTGTGAGCTAGCAAGGAAATCAACTTAATTATATGTACATAAGAAATGTCTCTTATCTCTGAAAAATTGCTAAAGTCACTGATGAGAGAATGGAGGTATCTGTTGTGGACTACGCTTCCAAGTAGTCCCCCTCAAAGCTTGCTGACTGAGGAAAATATTTGTGGAAAGACTCTTCTGCTTCCAGCATTTTTAATGCTGTGTAGCTTGCACAGTACTGCAGTATAAACACAGCAGTTTCAGCTAGTATGGCAAAGAATTGCAATTAGTTCAGGAGTTTGGTAAGCAACATTGCCTTGCCGAGTTTTTCAGTGTTGCTGAGTTCTCCAAATGCTCTGACTTTGAATTATTCTCACTCTTTGATAATCGGCATATCAGGGAGCCCATGTGAGGTATGAATACACTTTTCTGTCAAAGAGCAGAATGTCTCCGAATTACTCCCCTTCTGCCTTAGATGTATGAAGTACTTTTCGGAAGCTCTATTAGATCCTTCAGGGTGTACTAATGTTTCCCCTCAGGATGTAAGAAAGCCATTGTAATCAGCAATAGTCAGTCAGAGACTTTACCCAGAGAAGAAAATAAGCACTTCTCTAAAGTGAGGCAACTACATTAGAGCATCTGCACCTCTGCACATGGCCAAACCAAATAACTAGTATTTCAGCCTAATTGCTTCTGCTTGAAACCTTTTCTTCCACAAAATTGCAATATTTGGTTTTCATAAAGAAGCTGGGTTTGGGATTATAGTACATTAGGTTAAAAGCTTTTTTTTTTTAAGAAAAGTTATCTCTGGTAGGAAACCTTCCTTGCAAATGAAAGAACCAAATAAACAAGAAGCTGTAGACAGAGTAATTGGTATTTTTGTGTAAAGTATAGGAGTACCACACCAAGCAAATTCTGAAACTGCCACCCTCTGACAAAAGAACTACTATTTCCTCTTCAGCAACTGTTAGGAGGTCAAAAGTAGGAAACCCACACTTCTCTTGATGTGAAATGGGATTCAGAATTATAATAGGAAAGGATTTGTTATCCATAATGTAAACAAATGAGGTTGGCTCTCAAATCTGCTGCAAATAATCAACAACCTAATGCAAAACTGAGACCTTGATTGATACATTTTTACTTAGAAAATTAAAACTGTCATAAATGCCTAGGAGGGGTGCTGCTTAAGCAAAATAAATTTTCACATGGAGTACAGATAATGCCAATAATTGCTTTTTGCAGTCAAATAAGTTACAAGAAAATTGCCTTAAAAAACAGAACACAAAACTGAGGTAGGTATGCTCTCAGCTGATACAGAGACGGAGTCACAAGGACAAGGCATTCTTGTTGTTATGGAAAGTACAGGGTATGTCTTAGTATATGGAAGAGAAGGTATGTATATATGGTCAGCTTAACACACCCACCCCTTAATAAACTAGATAGAAAGTAGCATTACTCACAAGTATTCTATGCATTCAGCCACACTGGGGTGTAGTGAAAACAGAAATTATCTGCAGGTGGTAAGTATGTACAATAGAATATGAACTGTTTTCTTGCATCTGGCCAACAAGTACCACATCTGTATATAATAACTCAAATCACCCTGTATTTAGCTTAAATAAATCTTCATTACCATATAGATGATTTACCATTAAAATGAGACCTAGCCATAAATCTTCCAGAGAAGATCAAGTTTCCCATGGTTCATTCTATTAATAGTAATTCAATGTAATTGTTCTCTGATATAATGATTAACATCCTCTTTTTTGTTTTCACCTGATGGTAAAGAAATTATGAGCAATCTTTCCCTACTCCCTCACAGTACAGTTGTTCTAGGGAAAGAGAATATTGTGTTGGAGCTTTTGTGACCTACTAGCCTAAGATTCCATACTTGGGTAAAGTGTTAATGGTTTTGTGGCAGTTGCTAAAATGATGTCTGTCAAAATGTAAGCAAGGGACTTTGCATCAAAAAGCATGGCATCGCTTGTGTCCACACCCCTTTACTTTCTTCCATCCAAAGCAAAGCATCCTGTTTCAAAGTGTAAGCCAGAAAACAGTTCCTCACTTGAAGAATTTCCCAGGTATTGCCTAAGAAAGTGTCAACTGACGAGACAAAATTCTGCCAGAGAGCATACGAATAATTCAGCAGTGTGTATCTCTGAGCCTGTGGGCTAACCATGATCAGTTTACTACAACAGGGATAGTTCCATTATGTACATGTGTTAGTCGGGTCAATGTATTCTAACAATATGATGAAGGTGTCCAAATAATGTCTTAACTTTTCACCTTTCTAAAGCTATATGTAGTCCAGTTGGCTAAAAACATGAAGCAAAATCTTAAATAAGTTAATGAAAGTGTAAGAAAAATCATAAATATTTGGAAGCTATGTTACAACCATAGCAGAAGGCACTAGGAAGGCATGCTGCATTACTAGTGTTCAGATATTAACTTGGATTAACTATGATTTGCATGGAATGGCAAAAATAAATGTCTACTAATGCAATGATTCAGCATATTCTAATGGGTGGGTAAGTACTCAGTCCAACAGAAGCCTGAATTCTATGCTTAGTTCACAAAATAACCACATGCAGGACACTCATGCACTTCACCTCTCAGATGGTACAAATGATGATGTTTCCAAGCCATTTTAAACTTTGCCTGTAAAGTACTAAAAAGCGTAAGCTGCTGTGTATTTCCAGAGTGCTTCTTTGCCTCTGTAATAACTGATTGGAGTTCCAAAAGAGGGAACTGGCTTCTGGATAAAGATAACAGCAGTACTGAGAAAGAAAACAATTGTGGCTTCAGGCATTTAAAAAATGTTAGGAGACACAATTTTAATGGATTGCAGAGGGATTTTCACCCCATAACTTCATAGGATTGCAGTGACAATTGATCACTTTTGAAGGCTTAGCTGAGTTGGCATAGCACAATGATGAGGTTTTCATCTCACAGTCATTTGCATGGCAGTGATTAGTTCTTTCCATAAAGTCTTCTAAATTATGAGAAAAAACCCAAACAAATAGTAAACTGCAATTTTGAAAATATATAGCCACGGCCATAATACATACTTTTCAGTAATCAGGCAATGAAGAAAAAGGTTAAAATGTTAACTTTGTAGACAAAGATCACTTCCCAGCAGCCTGAATTTCAAGGATGGGATCCCAATGAAATGCCATGCCATGGATGACAACTCTGTAAAACTTTATATTTGAGAAGAAAATATTATTACATTAACATTCAGCCCTAACTATTAAACTGCAGAGAAAGTGAAAGTTTTCAGATACCACCTTCTTAGGCACAAAAACAATCAGTTGATTTCTGATGCAAGGGAGGAGGAAGAAGAGCCTGGATAAGATACTCTGAAATAGATGTAATTTCTGATGTTAAATGGAAGTAAAAGCCTCAGAACCACATCACCATATATGTATGCTCTTAAAAATTATCAGTTCCTGGCATATTTTAGGAATTAGGCATTTGTCTGCAGTTCTGGAATGTAACTTGATACCATTGAGTGCTCGGTCCTTACAGATTTATATGCATCAGGTGCATGCAGCACAATATTTTGTCCAAAAACTATACCAAACGCCCCCCCCCCCAAAAAAAAAAAAACAACAAAACACCCAAAACCAAAAAAACAAACCAACAAACCCATCAGTCTTTCTGTGAATTGTAGTGTTTAACCAGTGAAAGTCAGGACGATGATGGTCAATATGACCTAATGTAGAAAATCCCGCAGGTCTGCATCACTGATCTTGAAAATGCAATTCGACTGTGGTGTTCAATACTTGCTCTGGGGTTAGAGCATGGCTACTGATTGGATTTTTTTTCCTGAGTTTGTGGCAGAGTCAGCACACAACTGTAATAAAATTACTCCACTGCAGTTTGAGTTTAAACATATTTCTCTGGTTTGTTTCTTTTGTCTGTTGTGTTTAGACAATCACACCATGGGGGCACAAACTCTTTTTTAATACCTGTACAGTTCTCTGACTAATATAGCTGTCTGATCACACAACATGAGAGTACTGAAGCCTTAGAAATATAGATAGACCCATATCTTTAATGTAGGTAAAGTTGCTGTGCTATAAAAATAGTATTAATTATGGATAACTCAAGAACTGTTTTGTTTTTTTCCTTTATGAAATGCCACATTTCTCAGGGGTCCTGGATAATGATTCAGTGACCTTGTCAGCAGTTACAGATTAGAGGAAAGCACAACGTGGAAATAACTGATTCCTGAACAGAAGTTCTCATGGCATGATGAACTGCTAATCATGTATTTTGAGGTATTCCAATGGGTTTGGTACCTACTTTCCACAAGTGTAGCTCACTGTTACAAGAGGTACTAGCTATTACCTGTATTATGACAGCACAGAAGTCAGGGATGACTTCAAAATGACAAAGCAGGAAGATGATAAAAAAAAATTAAAGATAAAACTATAAAACTAACATTAACTAAGAAAAATCCAGTCTTTCTTTTCCAGATTCAGCAGAAGTTTAGGTTTTGCTCCTCTATTCTGGAATTTCAAGCCTAACCTTACTATTAGACCAGTGGTGATGATCTCTAATGTTTAGTGACAAATTTATTTGTAAAGTGATCTCGTTGTAAAGTCTGAAATCGTTGTTAAGAGCTTTAATCTCTGTTCATGCTAAATTTACCATCTGTTATTGCTTGTCTGAAAAGATCATAGGTAGTTGGGATCAGAGCTGGAAAAAGTGGAACATCCGAAAAAGAACTAAAAATTCTCCTGTCATTCCTATTCAGCAGCACAAACTCAGAGGCAATCACTGCTCATCAGTACACATAACTACAGCTCAGGTTGAACAGCATTTTGATGAATTGCCATCTAGACCCAAGCCATATTTCGTAGAATAGTTGGCTACTCATTTAAGCAGTAACATTCATGTGATATTACCTAGGATAAGTCAGAGAGTTTCAAGGACTATTGTATCAACTTCTCAGAGATGCATGTAAACAGATGGGATTTAAGTCCCCTTCTCTCATTTGCAGTCATGCACAGTCTTGTACAACTGGCTGTGACCAAGACTTTTCTGCATTCTTCTGAACATTTGGCAAAGGCCATAGCTGAATATGGGTTTCAGGGCCAGATGGGCCAGTGACTTCCCTTGCTGAGGCCAGCTCAGGTTCATAAAAGACAAAATGTCTGTAATGGCAACGGAAAGATCTGATGTGCCTGCCCTGTTCTGGTGCTACGCTTTATGGCCTGGGGACTGCAGTGTATATCAGCAGTGGAAGAATTCTAAGATTCGAAGGGAACATTAGGAAGGTCTGTTCCAAGATAAAATTTACTACAATATTGACATCTGGAAGTTTCCAATCCACCATTTAAACAAGAACAAAACAAGACAAAATCAAAAGCCAGCCAGTTTAGCTTGGAGGGCAAACATTCAAAGCAGAAATTAAAGTAACCACAAGACAGAGAATTGCCAACATTAAAAAAAAAAAAAAAGGAAAAAAAGGAAAGAAAAATGAGATACTCCACTAGGAGAAAAGTGTCCAAATGTTACATAGCAGACAGTATTGTTATTTTTTTTTAAGCTATCTTTACCAGAGTAAGATGATCAGATTTCATGACTTGCTTTCAATTTTGCTCTATTTGGTTTCAATGCTAAAATTACCTATAATTAGGAATCTTTTTATGGTAGTGTGTAGTATGATGAATGGAAATAGTATATATTGTTTGGAGAAAGGTTTTAGTTTAGATACTATGACTGCAATTGCTTTTAACTTCCAAAGGCCTTTAAAAGTGCAGGTGTGCTGTAGTCTTGGTCTCTTTCATTTTGCATATGATTTTGAATGTGTAAATCTGTCATTCTCTTCAGCTCTGAGGGGCAAAATTTTGTTTCATTAAAATCAATGAGGGATATTCTATTAATCCAATGCATAGTTAATTTTCCACTGTGAAGAAGGAGGCAATTTCACACATCTTTCTGAACTATTTTTGGTAAATTGTCAGACAGATGCTTCATTTCAGGATATCCTTTCATAGTATACATTTATCTGTAAATGATAAGGGGGTTTCAAAAATTAAACCATAGGAAAATATTATGCCACAAGAGAATATTTGCTGTCACATGAAACACATTGTTGCCTCTGCAACAGTCTATAGTCACCCCCAAACCTTTCTCCTGTTCATGAAGAAGCAGTGCTTTTACAGGCAGCCAGAGCCACAATGCAGTCTTAAGCAGAAAAATTCCAGTGATGTTGCAGTTTCAGGAATAGAGGACAGACTAATTCAAACTGGCTTCCATAAAAAGAGAGATGACTGTCTGAGTACACAACATATTCACTAAGTGGGGGATAGTCACTGAATTCAAGTTGAAAGAATCTTGATTTTTAGCCCAAGGGCTTCCCTTGTTAGATTTTTCAGTCTGGATGTTACTACCCTGAGACTTGTGCTCTTTAGAGTGGTCAGTTCTATAGGTTATGCTACTAGTAGCCACAGTGTTTTTGCCAGTGTAACTGTGATTATTTTATGTTTCTCGGGATAACCATAAAAATGGAATTGTCAAATTAAAGTGATAGAACATAACAAAATTGTGTTTCCCTCATTTGTTTTGGAAAAAAAAAAAGCTTTATAAATGTGCTCCAAAACTAGAAGAGATTTCACTGCTCCACAGTTTACAATTATAATCAGGGCATTTTAAAAGCTGTGATTTTTACATCTCAGTATTTTTTACAAGTTGAAAACACAACTGAGTCAGGATCCTTCTGGTTTTTGTACGAGGTACTTATAAAAGCCAAGCTTTTCTTTGAAGTAACTAATGTTCTTTTTTCATGGTGCTTTTTAGAGCTGATGATTATTAATCAACACCCCTTTTTATCACCAGATTTAGTGAAGGGAAGCCAAAACCACCCTCATCCCTGCTGATAACTAAGCACAGCTGAAAGGAAAGGAGAAAACACCATTTTGTCTGCTGTAAGAGGGCAGAGGGACCAGAATTCAACAATGAAAGAGAGAATTGGATCCCAGGCAGACAGCACATAGCCCGTTTGGATTTCTGTTTGGATTTGTGTAACTTGGGTGTAGAACTGAATGTCCTTGTGGTTTAATTGTCTATTCAATTACTTATATGACTCTGGTGGCCTGTATTTGATTTACGTGTTTTCAATAAAACATGTTATGATCTTTCTTAATCATACAGATGGAGTTGGGAAGCAGAAAAGAATAACTATAATTTTTTAACAACTGGGATTTTGGACTGCCTTCCTGAGTACATCTTATTAGAGATGTCTGTCTGGGGACTGATTTCGTGATCAATGTTACCTTCAGGATAACTTCTCCACAGAACTGAAGGATTGGTAATTGTGGTGGTTTGGGCTTTAGTTGCCCTTTAGGAAGACCACAAGGACAAAGTCCTCCAAGAAGAGGTGTTCCAGGATATTGTAATATTGTTATTTTATTCCATTTTCCAACATCACAGTATATGAAGCAGTGCCTTGCTGCCATTTCTCTCTTCTGCTCCATTTCTCCTCTCTTTGGGAAGAGCGCAGTGAGCCTCCGCTTATCTCCTGGTTTGTGTGGGGCGATTGCTCTTGGCTGCCAGGGAACTCTGAGCTGCGTCATGAGGCCTGCTGAGGCCTTGTGGGCCTGAGGTGGGGAGGGCAGTTTTGGCCTACTCTCAGTCCTGCCGAGGTTGGACGGGTGGAGGATTCTGGAAGCTTTTGGTCTGGTAAACTCGGCCTAGTTTGTGAATGTATTCATTGTACCTGAAGGCCTTCTGAACATACGCATTTGTAAATAGAATCTCCCTTTAAACTTCCAATCAATGCGCAGCATTTCTTCTTTTACTCCCCAAAAGTGGAGGAAATATAATTTCTATCCTCTGATATTGGGTAGCTTGTGGCCTTAAACCAGTACAGTACTTTTAAAAAAATGTGGGCCTGAGTGGCTTTCTTGGGTCATGTGGGAGTCACAGAAGCAGTAAAAAAATATGCTTCATAGACCCCCAGATCAAGCTTGTCCAGGATAGCAACTCCTGCCCAGGAGTCTCAGAACTCTAACAGCAGATCTTTGCACTCACAACAAAAGGTCCTAAAGAACAGTAAAGCATTAAGTTTCAAGCTTTTCTGTCCAAGCACGACAGAACTTTGACTTTAATTTTGCGTATAAATTTATTATAATGGCTTACTTCAAGTTCCAATAAAAAGACTCATCAAGACCTTGGTGTCAGTATCGAAAGAGGAAAAGACACTTTTATTACAGACACATGGAACAAGAGTTTCACAAGTTTCCCAGAGTCTTGGGGGAAAAAAAAAAAAACCTAAAATGTAGATTCCTTATCTGGCTGAATGAATTTTCATGGAATTGGACAATTTATACTGTGAAAATTATACTGAGTTGGTGGGAAGTGCCAGTCAAGCGCACCATCTGACCATTGTAAAAGATCAACACTGAGTCTGAGCTGTACGAGAAGGGGGTCCCTTATATTTGTGCTTTCTGTTTCATTAGTTGCAATGTGTTATGAAGTAAAAAGTAACAAAACTTTGTTTTGCTGGATGCCTATTCTAACTAGAGCCCCTAATGGTGGGGCTGCCCCTCTTGGTCTTAGAAAAAAAAATATCTTTTGTGTCTTATCTTCTCAACTCTCTCAGTAGAAGATCTGTGGTTAAAATGCACTTCATTGGTAAAGTCTAATTTCACCACTCTCCCTCTACACAATAAATTAGTACCTACCTTTTGAAAAATATGTTAGTACTTTCTGCTTGAGAACTATTTAGTGAGATCTGAAAGAAACCCTAGTCTAAGCTGTGATAAAATTTACAGAGTAACTCTAACTAACCAATTACTGCTTAAATAATATAAATGTTGCCGCTGGTTCCAGAATCCATTTTACTGAACTGATTAGTTGTATTTAAGGGAATAAAGTGGTTAAATATATGTGTGCTTGGGTGTTATCTGTGTCACAGTCCATATCTGTGTTATTATTTTTGAAGGCCTAAAAAAAAAAAAAATTTTAAAAAAATCTATTTTCTGTTATCTGCCTTTATGACAGGAAGTGCCAGAAAAATAGCAAGCTCTGAAATGCCATCTGGGAAATTTCAGTTATAAACAATTGTGCATATTTTTTTCCAAACTGGAAAGAAGTTAATGTTGCTGTTTATATTTAATTTAGAAACTGCAGTCTTTTGTTATTGTTTTGTTTCAATAAACATTTCAAGGGAGGGTCTTTCCACATTTTTTAATTTCTTCCCAAATAAAAACCCCTCCCAAGAGGCAAAGGACTGTTAAAACAGAGAAAAAACCCAACCAAAATAAAATAAAACAAAATCCATCAAAACAACCCACAACTGTAAGATTTTCTGTTAAATTAACAAAATATTTTAAAGCTCACACCATGATTCTTCTACCTACATGTTGCCTACAATGAGTTGTCCTTTGTAACACTATGCCTAACATTATGATCTTCTTAGGAACACCACAATCGCCCAGAAGCACTGAGCCTGAAATGATGGTGTCCTGTATATTGTTTAGGAGGCTTTCATTTGTTCAGGTGCATTAAGTTAAATTTGTTGTGATGTGCTGAAATGGAATGGGTTCCTGGTTAAGTCTAGACAGTGGCAATGTGGGCCTTTTAGAGAATAACAACTTCATTCCTTTTTATCACTGTGTGTAAAGAGCTTTGTGTGCTGAGGTAGCTAATCCATGCGACAAGTTCTCAAAGGTCAATGGGAATTATGTGCACCCTAACATGGCAAAGGAGGCATCAAAAAAGTTTTGTGAATGCAGTTTTTTTGTTGTTGTTATGTGTTTATAATGGGAAGGGCTTTGCAAAATTCCCAAAGGGAGACAAAAAAAAACACAGAGAGGTCTCTGCTCTGCACATTGAGTTGGGTGTTGATTGCATAGTACTAGTGGAGAAGTATGACAGCTTTTAGGAGTAGCAGGATAAGAGGAGAAACATTCATGTCCTGACACAGTGCTAACAGACACAGAGGGAGAAAATGTGTGTATTCCAATGCCCTTCCTTAGACTGCATAAAGTAAAGGAGACTTTCTGGGTTTTAAGCTGGAGCAGACAGGTTTCTTCTTCTGCTCTTGCAATCATAGTGACTGTGTTTCCCTGGCCAACTTTCTTATATTGATTTGTGTCTGGAAAAGATGAACCCACAGCAAAACCAGACATGCACGACCTCTGTAGCAAGCTTGGAACTGAGGGTCCTGGCCCAGCTGCTACTACAGAATGAGCCATAACGCTGCAACTGTGATGAGACTTAGATCCTCAGCCAATCCCAAATATAGGCATGCATGAATTTACCTCAGTTATGCTTTTAAAACAAGAAATTATGCACTAGATGATCCCAGTAGCTGTACTATGTGGCTTACATAAAACCTCTCATGCTCTGGAGGACAGAACAATAGAATCACAGAATGGTTTGTCAATTTCCTTACTGGTGAAATTGAGGCATTAACTTTTGCATCTCTGTGCATTCAGGAAAGCAAAGAATGCTTCAGGAAAGACCTATTGCTGTTTCCAGCAGAATGAATGCTTCATGACTTTTAAATGCATGCACAGTTATACCAGAAAGCATGTACCAAGCTGAGAGTGTTTTTTAAGCTGGAAACTTAGTGGTGTGCTGTGTAACCAAAGTGAGTAAGAGCTGCATGAACAAGCAACTGTCTAACTCAGGAGGGTTTAGTGAGACTGCAGAGATCAACTCTCATAGCCCATTTCTACCCATTTGCAGTGAAAGTATATTTGAATGAAGCTGCTGATACAAATCCAATTCAAAGTTAGCATTATCTGAAAGCTGATACCATCAGATGAAGTTTTGTCTTTTTCTACTTTTTCAAATACAATTCAGTGCAACTAGGCAAACCAAACAAATGGCCATTTCTTGTGATTGTCATAAATCTCACAGTAATTTTGTTTTTTTTCTCTTTTCAGTCCTGCAGAAATCTCACTTCTTTTAACTTCTTGAGTACAAAGAGAAGCTGGAAAATAGCTTAGAAAAGAGAAACTTGAATTTATCCAAAATCTTTTCCAGAACAGCCTCTTTATGTGGGAATGGCAGCAGGAACACAACTGGGAGTGATCAACTTGTGTGCCAGCCACCATCTGTAGCAGGAACTCAGTGCATGTAGATAGAAAGTAGAGATGGGGACATTAGGAAATGTTAAGGATACACTGTACTCTAGCATTGTCTTGTCTTCTTGTGTCAGTTATCAAGCAAAGCAGCTCAGATTCTTTAGCTAACCGTAGGGCCGAAATGAGAAAGAAGAAAACAATAATAAGGCAGAAAAGAGGCACATGAGAAAGCCTAGCAGAAGGCAGTCTAGCCCTTACATTCCAATAATTTTAATTTAAACAGATTTAGGATAAAAATGCCTCTTGGAAACTTTTTTGCTATTAGAGAAAACCTACTGGATTGGTTTGGCCCCAAGCTGCTCCAGTGTCTCAGTGCCAATACTCCCTTCAAATAATAGAGAAGGAAACTTGAAGATGAGAAACAGGGCATCATTTGAGATGGTCGTAGAGAAAGCCACTGAACTAGATGTGAGAGTATAAGGTTTCTATTCCCATCTCTGCTTTTCACCTTTCTGACCTCACACAAACTTCTTGTTACAAAAATTCTTGTTACGTGTCTGTGCAGTTCTTAATATTGCTGGGATCCCAGATCATGTGGCAATACCATATATGAACATATTTTTATTTCAGACTGACCTTGACTCTTCTCAGGCCAGTTCCCAGCTCTTTTCCTTGCAGTAACTTTCAGCAAAAGTAGTCTGAGAATAAAAATTAAACCAAAAAGTGATGACTTAGCTCCCAGAATGACTTACAAGATTTTATAAAATTTTTCATCCTCTAATCAAAATTCAAATAGCAGCCTAATCTTCTTGCTATCCCATATCACCAGAACTTGTAGTTTAGTAATTTTTTTTAAAATACCAAAACCTTCTGGGTTCACGTATTTCAGTTCTCTGCCAGAAAGGATACTACAGAATTGCATTAAAAAAGCAGAACCCAAAGCCCTAAAACCACACCTCAAAAAAAGCCCCAAAAAACCCCAAGCAACAAATGTGCACTACATTGATATAAAACCCTCTCTCTGTTTTTTTGTTTGTTTGTTTGTTTGTTTTCAAATCTAGAGCCATAGAAAATTTGTCCATTTTCTGCTCTGGTCAACAACTTTTATGTGGTCACATATTATGGGATGTTTGAAATGTTTTATGACTGTGTAGCCTGTTATTTTCCATTTCCTGTGCTGTTTGCTCTTACCAAAGTTGATGGGGAAGGGAGTATTGTAATATAAAGCAATACAATCCAAGACTGCAGCATGCCATTACAGACCCAGAAAGAAATATTGAACCAGGATGAGGACCCATTTTAACAAATATTTATTCCTTTTTCTAGAATATTTTTACCTCCTTTTTATGGCTCTCATTTTTCAGTCGCTTGCTCAAGGTTAAGTGCTAGCCCTACATAAGGCATTGAGTTATGACACAGATACAGAGGGCAATGATTTCACTGTAACACTCCTACAAAGTACATCTGGTACATGGAAGCATATTCACATTTTCATTAATACGGAAGCACAGGCAAATATTCAAGATATTCCTGGAGTATGCTGAGAAGGTGAGGAAGGAGAGGAAAAAAAAAAAACCAATTTCGCAATTTCAAGATATTTGTCCTAGATGTTTAAGTAAGGAATTGAAAACCAAAATGATGTCATATACATTAATGCCATGTCTGACATTGATTTCCAATAGGCAAGTCATCTAATGGACAAATTATTCAGCAATTCAGTAGGGAAAGTCTTCAAATAAAACCATTCTGCCCTTGTTTCTCTACAGTGAAAGACAGAAAATAACTACTGACAGGCATTTTCTGGTAAAACTGTCAGAGACTGACCAGCAGCCCAAAGCTTTGCTTTGAATATGATCTTTACCTACTCTGAATGACACAGTGACTGTCCCAATTCATGTTAGCAGAGAAAACAAGAGAAAAATCTTTTATGCTAGCAAAGTCGAGAGACACGCGGATCCTATTTTCCCAGCAATTGTGAATAATAAATAAACTATGTCACAGTATGTTGGTAGAGAATTTATGGACAGAAAAAAGTGAGATTTGCAAAACTATTAGTCTCATAATTTAAATCCACTGATAATTTAATTGCTATTTCCTAGCTTCTCTGTAATGCTTTAGGCCAGCAATTCCTGAACTATGGTTTATGGTCTAGTGGTGGTCCATAACACAATGATAAATAGATCTGTAGCTGATTTCTGTAACTCCATCACCTTTGTTGTGTTTCCAGTGAAAACTTGGATGGAGAGGGTGGGGCAGAAAGAAATTATGAGAGTTGACAGTGACTAGAATGTTGAAGTCCACTATACTGGAAAATACAATGTGAACTTCTACAGGACTGAGACATTTATTTCTAATGCTACATGTGGTGCCAAGAGCATTGGAGATTCAAGTGTATTCTGGGCTGACCTGTTTCTTGACCTCCACACATCTTGAGTGTGTGTTGTCTTAGCATCATGCTGCAAAGTCTCAACTCCAGAGACAGGGTCTAGTGTTTCTAACGCTGACTGGTGCCCATCATTAGAGAAAGAAGTGGATGACAATTAATGTAGAAGGCTAATTGTTCCAAATTTTATGAGGTGGGAGAGGAGAAAAGAAAAAGAATCCTATTGTGGCAAGTCATCTGTGTTGGTTACATCCCACAGACAGTTTATGCCCTGAAGCTTGGTCTGATTAGTGCAATTATTATCTCAGGCTAGCATGGCTAAAGATGTGAATGGTCATAAAAAGATCCAAGCCTTTCATTAGTACCCAGCCATAGTTAATCTCACTGTGACCTTCTGGGGCAGTGAGTTTTAACAGGTCAGTTTCATGCTGTTCAGAAATATTTCCATTTCTTGCTTCTAAATTTCCCTGCCCTTTAGTGTCAGCAATTGCCTTCATGTTTGGGATTAAAAGGGAGCATTGGTCTCCTGGAAAGCAACTGGTTTCAAAATACAAACTGCTAATACAGAAGGGAGTGCAACTGCTGATTCTCAGCATTTCTGAAGATACAGGATATCCTCATGGCTCTAACAAAGTTCTGTCCAATGAGCTGTGGAACTCTTTTGCCACTTGTTTTCTAGGTACTGCATGTTTATATGATTTCTGCTTTGCTCAAAGAGCCAGCACTGTATGTTTTAAAGGTGGCTTGCTGTCTTCTTAGAGATCATGGTTTTTTTCCTTACTGATTCTTTTAATTTTAAAGAAAATAATGTCACAGTGAAACAAATGCATAATTGTTTCTTGTATTTAGATGGAAAAAAAAAATGAGGAAAGTATTCTTTAAGGACATTCTCCTATAATCTAGTCTGTCCATGAATAACATGGAGATGGGTGAAAATGCTATGCATTTTTTGTAGTACAGATCACCTGCCTAATATATTAACCACATTTTTAACTACCAAAAGAAGAGCTGGGAGAAGAGGTTGTTACTGTGACAAAAATGTAGAAACTCCTTATATTGAAAACCAAGGTAAAATGGAATTGCATTTTCTGAGAAGAACACAGAAAATACTCAACCTCTGGTAACAGTTGTTAGCAGCAGTAACTTACTTCAAACTTTTGGTCCTGGGAGCTTTGCTTAGCTGAAAGATCCAGATTTTTTTTTTTTTCCCAACACTCTTGTTTAGCTTCTGTACATGACACTGAAAGGACAGAACATGTACAGTGATGTACCATTGAACATATGAAGAGGCCTGCTGGAGAGCACAACTTTCCACAAATTAGTGGGTTAAAAGCAAGGAAGGTATTTTCTCTAAGTTACTCCATCATCAACTGTTGGCAGTTTCCACTTGGTTCATAGATATTTAGAATCCTCAGGATTTATAAACATAAAATTACAATGCGTAATAGTGACATTATTGTGAGCTCTGTATAATACTGTATGATCCTTTTTCTAAGAATGGCAGATAAAATCAGTAACTTATGTTTGTCCGTTCTCAAAACTCTTTTGAACTGGAAGTCACCTCTGACTTATAAGCAAGTGCAGCAAAGAATGACACTGTACAACAGCTTAAGCTAGGAAATGAAAAGCAAACTTCTGTCTCATGAAAAAAAAACAAACCAACAACAATCATAGAATCATAGAATGGTTTAGGTTGGAAGAGACCTCAAAGATCATCCAGTTTCACCCCCCCGCCATAGGCAGGGACACCTCCCACTAGATCAGGAC
>VWZI01021440.1:274575-284887 GCA_013396835.1 Psilopogon haemacephalus | reverse complement strand
TCTCCTGGAAGCCTTCTCTTCTCCAGGCTAAAAAGCCCCAACTCTTTCAGCCTGTCCTCATAGCAGAGGTGCTCCAGCCCTCTGATCATCTTTGTGACCCTCCTCTGGACTCTATCCAACAGTTCCATGTCCTTCCTGTGCTGGGGGCTCCAGAACTGCACACAGTAGTCCAATGCAACGCCACCTTAAAAAACCACCAAACCACCATCAAACTCCAAAACCCCGAAAAAACTGACCCCCCCAAAAAAACCCCAAAACCAAAACCGAATAAAATAAGCAAAAAAAAAGGAGGTACACTGAATTAAAGATTATGCACTGATGTAGAATCTATATGTGTTAATCACAGAATAGGTCTCCCTTGTGCCAAGAGCAATAAAATCACCAAAAAAAAGCCTCTTTCTAAAATTAGCATTTTTTTTCTACATGGAATAACTTCTGAGTAAGATGTAAATTTAAAATTAAGTAGTTAATGAAAAAAAAAAATTCTGTGTGGATTTTTTTTTTCCTGAGTGCAGTTTGATCATTAACAGAAATTTTATTTTTATTGTGTTACCAGATGGGCAGGGAAACATCCCTGATGTTTTCCTTTCTATCTCTTGCAGCTCATATTAGTAGAACACAAAAATTTTCTCTTCCCCATTTGTTCAGTGGAGTGATTCTTCCAGTCATCTCCTTTTACGTACTCTTTTTTCAGCTGCCTGAAGGAATGTCAGCTGTTGCAAATACTCTGCCTTCGCTTACAATGCCCTGAATATTTCCATTATCTTTGTAGAGTAAGTTTAGAAATAAAAGGCTGGGGAACTCAAACTGATCTAAAAATTCGGTTTAAATTTGTTCCATTTAATCCCTGGTACTTTACTAGGGCATTTATTTTCAAAGACATTTAGACATCTGTCAGTACTTTAGGTAGTTTCCAGATGTTTCATCCATATAAGAAGACAGAAATTACATAGTTTTGTAATTGAATTATGGTTTTGGGATTAACAAATTTTGTTTAAATTATGGATGAAGTTCCTGCCTTGTTAGCTTAAATCTTTTAGAGGTACTTCATGGCCTGGGTGTTACAAATAGTGCAGGTCCACTAACTAGTCTCTTTGTCTCTCTCCACTTCATTCTCCCATTCCCTCACTAAAAAAAACAGGAAGCCTTTATCTCCAAAAATTATTTGAAATGTCTGTGTCCACAAAAAGTTCAACATATTTTCAAAATGTTATTTGACAAAAGTTCCCCAAAGATCCCAAATTTTCTACGGACTCACAAGAACTACCATGAATTCCTCCTGTTATTTGGTCTACGAGAAACGGAAGGTAATTACCAAAAACAATGAGGAATGACCGCATTGCACAGAAATTCAGGGAATCACAGGGAATCTATGTGACATTACTGGTCAGTAATTTAGGCAATGAACTCAGTGTACCAATGGGCTGGGCTAGGTTTTGTAGAGATTCTTACAAGCATCCTCAGACGACTACACAGCAGTAATACTTGGTCACCCAGGATAATAATTCAAGGAGAAAGTAACGCCAGCTACATCATTCTTTTGTGCACTATTGGATATGGAAACAGAAATACTTTAATCCACTGGCTGATTAAATTATCTCAATTTGTAGCAAATTTACATGCTTTCTGATTATGTCAGGTACAGGAAAATGTTTGAAATTTTATCTGAACATTTCATTAGCAATTATTTTCTTGTTTAAGAACTGTATCAGTAACTTTCAGCCACAGTTTATGATTTCCTCTGGTGTACACCATCTTTAGCAGTAGAATTAGGCTACTAAGTAGAATCAAAGGAAAGCAGTGTTGTTTTGGTTCCCAGATGCACTTGGCGGTTTTCCATTATAAAGCATAATGCTATTTAGCTTCTGAAATTAGATACAATCTTATTTTCAATGTAGATTTGTATAGGTAAGACTTTTATAACATTGCAAGTCCTATTATAGGATCAGCACACTAATATATTTTTACCTGGTGCAGTCTTCTGCAAGCATTTTTCAGTGGTGCACTTGCCACTGATTAAGACAGCAGCAGCCACTGCTTTTGCTAGGTCTGTTATTATCTCTGCTCACCTTCAGAGCAAAAGTTACCAGAAGGATAGGCACCCATCTTGTACTCCAAAAAAGGAGTGAAGACAGCTCAGAAGACTAAAACAACTATTATTTGGGCTGGGCATGCTATCTTTTTCTTTGAGCAATGTCATAGGAAGCATTTTTTCAGCATCATTTGCAACCATGTATTAGAGGTTTGCATCTTGTGTTGAATCTCTGTTTCTTTGAATATTTGTGGGGCAGTGCTAATCAGTCATGCCTTTAAATGGGTGCTCTCAGGCAATCTGAAAAAAAATCTTACATCATAAGGCACTATTTCTTCATGAAAACATTTGGCAAAGCATTAAAACAGTCTGAAATGCTCTTCAGACTGCTGAAAAAGCCGGCCAAATTAAAATAAAATCTGAAATAGTACATGGAGTTTGTGACTTCCAACTCTTCTTCCAGTTTTCTGTAATCTGTGGTATTTTAATATGCACAAAATCAACAGAGGAGCCCTGTAATGAGAAGCTTACTTTGTGCTTCTGCCTTTGCAGAAGGTTCTGATAAAAGTATTTTAGAAAGTTCATGCCATTTGTGGGCAAGGTGAGAGATATTCTTTATGCTTCACTTGGTAACTCTTTGAATGACAAATTCTAGGCAATTTGTTATATTTTTGAAAAATGCAGCTTTGAAAAATAAACTTGGCTACTGCATGAGAAGGCAAAATGCAGAGCTTGAAATTGCTTTCCTGATTCTGTGGTTAATAAAAATTAACTCATTTGACTTACATGATGATATCAAAACTTTATTGTAGGGGTTAGAGTCAGGAACATAATGGAGGTACGAGCTGCTTCTCATCTTCCTACTCATTACATCAGTGAGGTGCAGGGGTGATAGTTCTGCTTATATGTATATAAAACAACAGAGCAAGAATGAAGTAAACTACCTTTTCTGATCATTCCAGCTTCCAGTCATCAGGAGTTTAAGAATCTCCAGGATGACCTATTGCACCCAGACTACCATGATTATTGCATCTATCTACTGGAACTCTTGATGGTGAAGACTGAGGCAAAAAATATCGTTGAATACCTCAGCCTTCTCCATATCCTGGATACTATTTCCCTCCAGAGAAGGCCCACATTTTCCCTAGTCTTTCCTTCATCATTGACAGAAGGTTTTCTTGTTCCCCTTGATGTCCCTGGCCAAATTTAGTTACGTCAGGCTTTCCTAATCTGATTCCTGACTGCTCAGACAATTTCTCTGTATTCCTTCCATGTTACCTGTTCTTGGTTCCACCCTCTATAGACTTCCTTTTTGTGTTCAATATGCAGACTTGTAGCATACTTCACCTCATTCATAACTTTTCCATCCTGAAGAGTCCTAATTTATTTATTCTCTTCTCCTGCGGAACTTGTGTGATACCTCTCACTGTCCTTGTCAGCCTCTCTCTGTGCCTGTCACTATTGTACTCTGCTCTAATCCCTTCATAGGTCATCCACCAGCAGCATGTTTTAAAGTTCTAGGCCTGGAACCTAAAATCCTCCAAAAAGAGCCTAGGAAGTATTGTGAAGCAATTAGCAACATTTTTACCTAACCAAGCAGCAGATTAGTATCAGAGATTCAGATCATCTTAAAATGGACAGTCTTGTTCTGACCTTTGTGGGAATATAGCATGACTCTCTCAGAAGATCTGTGTTGTACTAGAAAAGGCTTCACATCTAATATTATGTCAAGTTTTAAAAATACGTAGGGTATAAAATTAATTTAATTATATGCACATTTACTGAAACTTATGTATTGCTAACCACTTGCTTCTGCTTCATATTCATAGATTTTCTGTCTTAATCTAAAAAAGCTCTCTCATATAAACACACGTATTATTGCAAATACATTGAACTGCTTGGCTTTCAGCACTTGGAGAAGATATTATTTTCCTCTTTGTCTTTTATTGCCTGAATTCAGTCCTTGTTAATATTAAAACAAATATCTTGGCACCAAAAGCAGTCTCCCTGTTTTTTGTTAGCCACTGTTTGAAAACCTTGTTAGCTTAGTATCAGGCACTCGTTAAACTTTCAGCTTACACAAACTCTGACAGATTGTCTGTGCTGCAGCTTGTATATGTGTGAGTGTGTTTGTGTGCATGTGTTCGAAAGTGTGACTTACTGACCTGTATGCGAGGCCAATAAAACTGTAAAAAGAAATGCATATCCCCCTCACTCCCCCAAATCCAGGGTGTAATTCCTCCCTTCCATCTGTGGCGTACAGAATCCAGCAGTGATCCCATACAGGGCTCCATTCTGCTCCCAAACAATGGGCTGCTGTTCAGTCCATATTATCATGTACTACCTTAGCTGTGGAAACTCCTCATTACTAAGTTAATAAAATATTTTTCTTCCTTCTCTCAAAAATTTTCACAACAAAAAGATGCATGTCTTTGCATTCAAAATGATCAATATCTCTGCTTACATAGGCAGGTGATCACATGTTCTTTGTTTTATTTAGTTTTGATTTTTTGTGGATTTTTTTTTAAAGCAGAGCTGCAGGCAGCACAGGAGACGAAGGAGATTCTGTTTTTCCAAAGGCTGGGCTTGGATATGCCAATGATTGCCTGGCTTGCACATGTGGAAAAACACCGTCAAAGAGCACAGTGGCTCCTTACTTTTTAATTGCTATGCGACACTTGAATATTTTACTTTAATTACATATCCCTTCTCCCAACACTTGCCTGCTGTTCTGAAAACAAAACAAAACCAAACAACAACAAAAGACACGTCCTTAGAGAGCAATAGGGCAGATAGAGAGACTTTTTTACAATGCATCAGAACAGAAGAGAGAGCTTAAAGTGCTTTTCTCTCTCTTTTCCATGATCCTGCAACTAAAGATTGCATTTCAGTGAAAGGAACTTGAACAATGTACATACATGTTCTCCTTTTCAGAGTAAATCAGCAGTGATGTCAGTGCTGCCATGCTGATTTATACCACCTGAGAATGTTACTCATTGCTTTCATGGGGCTGTACTGGTGTACTTCTGAAGAGACAAGCTCTGAGGCATCTAGAATATTAGTTTAGTCTTAGAGCGCTGTTCTGATTCTGTTATATCTGTTGTGATTTAGGAGTTAGTCCCTTGAAATTAAGAGAGATTGTAATGGGGAGGGTTTAATCAAGCCCCTTCAATTTCTGCTAACTTGTATGGCCTTTGAATTTGTTCCCCCTTTTATTCACCTCTCACTAGCTACTTGTACTGCAAAATATCAATATTTACATTGGGATATGCTGCCTTTAAATCCAATGGCTCATTATTTGTAATTTGTGCTTGAGCTGAGATTCAAGATAATAAGGACTTCCCTTTCTGTTACTTATTCATCTCCTCATCACAGTGAGGAGGTTCAGATGGTCTCAGCTGCAAAATAAAACTCCTCACAAAATGTGAATAACAGCAGCAAGAATACAAGAAGTCTGAGACAGCTAGTGCTCCCTGAGTCTCCTTCTGGGCATACCACCAAGGTGCATCCTTTCTGACCCCTATGAGATGCGAGAATCTGTTGCTTCAGATTGATTGGATTGGTTCACGTGGCAAGTATCGCTCTTATGCCACTCCCTAGCATCAATACCTTTTAAAACTTGCCATGTGTTTTGCCAGCATTAATCCAGATGTGTGTGCTGGCTCACCTGCTTGTTGGAATCCTACACTTTAGTTATGAGGTCACCTAAATTAGCTGTTATGTCAAAGGATGACACAGATCAATAACAATACCATAATTTAAATGTTATCCTGTAAGCTTGACTGGGCAGTTGTTCCAAGAAAGTGTTAATGATTCAGGATAAGGCCAGATCTTACATGAATGAAATTTTCTTTCTGTCTGCTGACATGGTTATATATTTAACCACCACAGGTTTTAAGAGGACAGGCATCCAGATGAGTCAAATCTTCTTAAATTCCCTAATAAAAACAATGGATCTGCAATTTATTTAAAGTAAATGATCCCCTGCTTTGTTCCTGAGAGGCATTCTTTTTGTTCCCTGCAGGGTTGTGGGGTTTTTGTTGTTTTCTGTTGGGGGTGGGGGGTGGGGGAGGTGTCATGGTGGTGGTGGCTTTTGTTTGTTTGCATTTGTTTGTTTTTATTTTTTTAATTAATAGAAACCAAAGTCTACATGTGTGGATCTTACACAGCTCTCAGAATGCATTTTGTTTCAGTGGAGCTGAATAGCTTTACTGATTTTTTTTCCATGTTTGTCAAGACATCTTTCTTTAGCTCCCAAAGACATGTGAAATTTAATCTCTAATTATTTCAAATAACATCCTGCTTTTCTGGGTGCAAAAAACTGTATAACACAGCAAGCTGTGTTAATAGCTCAAACCCAAATTATTTAAGAATTATTTTTGCATTTAATCTTTTTAAGGCTCCTAGAATTCGGTGTTAGGATTACAAGTTCCTCACTCATGATTTTACCATGCGTATTTTGCCAGCAGTAAACCTGGCTCCAAAACTGACTTTTAGTTCTGGGAAATAATTTTGAATCTTCATTAACTATTTTCTGAAATTGGGCATAATGCTATTTATACAAAACTATTTTAATTTGACTAAGTTAGCAAGTTCTGAGACAAAATGTTTTGTTGGAGTACTTCTAGTCCATTTTACTTTGCAGTAGTATTCTAGACTTGAAATCTATTACTCTTTCTGGAACACCTCTCACTTTCAGAAAAATCTCCTTGTGCTTTCTTCATTAATCTTCCCACTTTTGCAAGATGCTGATTTTCCTTCCCATGGAGTTTAATATCTGTAGACTGAATAAAGAGGATGTTCTCACCAGTTGAGATCCACATTGTTGTCACAGGGGAATATTGCCATTGATGTCAGTGATGCCTGGTTTCAAATTAACAAATTCATTGACCTCACTATCTGCTTGCTCCATTTGTTATGTTAGCAGAAATTATTCCATTGCTTGTCACTGACAGGAAGAAATTAGTTTTTTAACGTGCTAGACTGTTTTTGCATGCTAGATGGTTTTCCAAACATGAGAGGAAAATGAGGTTAAAAGGAATGGGGCAGGGATTTCCTCTTTACTGTTTCAGTCATGGCATAGAACAAAGTAGAATCCATCATCACTGTATCTCAGGTGCAGATATTTGTTATCACATGACAACAATAAATGTAGGAGGTGGCACGTGTCACCTGACCTGACCTGGCAGTAGCACCCTGAATCACAGGAACGGGCATCACATGTCAAATGCACTGATACTGCTGAAAGTTTGTTAATGTGACAAACAACCTAGACAGGTAGCCTCAGAGAAACTTAAACGGGCACTTTTGAAAGAGGTCTTTGGAATGTCAGTTTATATGCATGCAAATTGAAATTCCTGTGTCTTATTTGTAGACATTTTGAGATTTTAGATTCTTTCTAATTCACTTGCAAGACTCTCAATATGAGTTATATCACGCTTCGTCCACATTGTAAGAAACTTATTGTATGGTGATAATACAAGTATAGAGAAATATCAGACACATTTCGGTCAAGGAAGTTCACACCTTGAAGAATATAGTAGAGGTTTGTGTAGTTCTTTGTCAGTGTGAAGGTGAGTTAGCTAACTCAGTGAGATTTCCTTCTCCAATTTCTACATTTTGTTTCTACTTTCTGTTCCTAGAAATATTTGATCCTAGAGCAAATTTTTTGTCCTATCCTTGGGTTTCAGAAAGGAACATTAAGAAGAAACTGTCTTTATGTTTCTTTGTTTAGTTTGTAGCATACATAAGTCTAATTTAACATAGTAATATACTGTTAATACAAAAGTTGCAGTTTACAAAAAAGAGTCTGATTTTCTTTTATGCCTCCCAGCATGGTTTTACCATCCTCTGTCTTTCCTGAAGGTAAAAGCCAGCTAAGTCTGCACTTTGCCCTGATTGCAGCAGTTCAGTGTATTTGTCTCTTGAGATTTAGCTTAAAGTACTTGGTTGCGTCTCTTTTATCCTTTCATGCTGGTTCAATATCCTGTCTATTTTAAAACAAATAAATAATGAAAATGTAAGTAAATTCTCACAGCATACAAGTCAGATGTTTTTTGAGACTGAAGAGGGGACATTTCAGTGGAGTTTGAGTGGAGGGGTTTCTATTGTTCCCCACAGTGGTTGGTAAAGTCAGGGAAAATAACCAGAACATCAGAATGACCAGGCTTTTTTAGAACCAAAGAATCATAGAATCAGTCAGGGTTGGAAGAGACCACAAGGATCATCAAGTTCCAACACTTCTGCTATGGGCAGGGACACCCTACCTTAGATCAGGCTGGCCAGAGCCTCATCCAGCCTTGCCTTAAACACTTCCAGAGATGGGGCTTCAACCACCTCCTTGGGAAACACATTCCAGGGTCTCACCACTCTCACAGTGAAGAACTTCCTCCTTACATCCAGTCTGAATCTCCCCACCTCCAGCTTTGCTCCATTCCTCCAGTCTTGTCACTACCTGATAGCCTAAAAAGTCCCTCCCCAGCTTTCCTGTAGGCCCCCTTCAGATATTGGAAGACCACAATAAGGTCACCTGGGAGCCTCCTCTTCTCCAGTCTGAAAAGCCCCAGCTCTTTCAGTCTGTCCTCATAAGGAAGGTGTTCCAGCCCTCTGATCATCCTCGTGGCCGTTCTCTGGATGTGCTCCAGCATGTCCACATCTCTCTTGTAATAGGGGCTCCAAAACTGGATGCAGTACTCTAGGTGGGGTCTCACCAGAGCACAGCAGATGAAGAGAATCACCTCCCTCAACCTGCTGGCCACACTTCTCCTAATGCAGCCCAGAATCTGGTTGGCTTTCTGGGCTGCAAGTGCACACTGCTGTCTCATGTTGAGCTTCTCATCCACCAGCACCCCCAAGTCCCGCTCCTCAGGGTTGCTCTCCAGACTGTCACTGCCCAGCCTGGATTTGTGCTTGGGATTGTGTTGGCCCAGATGCAGGACCTTGCCCTTGGTCTTGTTGAACCTCAACACGAGGTTGGCTTGTGCCCACCTCTCCAGCCTGTCCAGGTCCCTCTGGATGCCATCCCTGCCCTCCAGCCTGTCTGCTGGTGTCATCATCAGACTTGCTGAGGGTGCACTCAAAGCCTCTGTCCATGTCACCCACAAAAATGTTGAATAAGTCTGGTTCCATAACTTCTGGCAGCATTATGCAAACACTTCCTCAGTTTGTTCCATTGCTTTATCTGCTGTCATATTAGCTGGCCTAGCAGGCCCACATCTGCACATGCTGTTTGTGGTGGCAGTTGACAAAAGTAGAATGTAAGATACAGCTTACTTGATAGCACAGCTTCTTTCCCTCTTGTAGTCAGTAAACAGGTATAAGAGGAGCTCAATCTCCTTCCTTCTTCTGAAAGATGAGAATCTCTATGTGTGCACAGGTAAAATCTCCACTGAACCCTGTCATTTTCAAGGTCTATCTTGCCCTTGAATAGGAGATGCAGGAATAGGATATATCTACTTGCTTCTCTTGTTTGGCTCTTGCCTTCATCTTTCAAGCCTTTCTTAGGTGCAGGTATTTTCAGGTGTATCTGCAGTATACACCTTTACACCTTCCAAGATATATTCCAACAGTAATTCTGTTGCTAGAAGAGTTTTCTGAGAAAAGCAAGGTTATTTTTCATGAGAACCTGAAAATAAGGTAAGTGCTTATGTTTAATTTTAAAATAAGAAAGAGTAAGTAATTAGAGTAAAATAAGTGTCCTGTCTTTTTTCCCTGTTTCAGTGGGAGAAAAATCAGGAACTTGTAAATAAGAAATGCTGATCATGACTTAATTTCCATGGAGAAAATATATATTCAACTGAAGTAATTTTTCAATAAAATCAATGAATCTGAATATTTTAGCCAGCCTTTGCAGCACATTCTCTGTTCCAGCAGCCATCCAACTGAGGGAGATACAATTGTAGACCATGGGGATAGATGGTGTCAGACCAATGCCTTGGCTTATGTGACCATGTTTAAAACAATATTTAATTATTAGAAAGAGCTCTTACAAGATCATTTGACAAAACCTGATGTCCTACCTGACCTCAGAAGATGGCACTTTGGTGTTTGAAATACCTTGATACAGCCTAAACCAGCAGTATTGCTTTGAAATATCAGATGCTGCAGTTGTCTTTAGATGAAAATTTGCTGTGTAGAAACAGTTGGAATGAAGTCTATCAGCTTGCTTCACTGTCCCTGGAATTGCTGACTTGATTACATGTCACTCATGTCTTCTGTTACCTGATTGTTAGGGATGGGTTAGAATCATAGAATGATAGAATGGTTTAGGTTGGAAGAGAC
>VWZI01021440.1:254751-274473 GCA_013396835.1 Psilopogon haemacephalus | reverse complement strand
CCCCCTTCAGATACTGGAAGGCTACTATAAGGTCTCCTCGAAGCCTTCTCTTCTCCAGGCTGACAAGCTCCAACTCTCTCAGGCTGTCATTAATTACTAATAATTTAATTATTAATTATTAAATACGAAGACAATAAAATTATTAATATTTATTTATTAATTGAAAATATTTTCTTAAGTTATTTACAGAGTCTTTTGTGCTTGGTTGTGCAAATAGATTACACAATATGTGCAGAGCATAGGGCAGTACCAAACAATTTTAAACGATTTAGCAAAGCTGTCAAAAATACAAACAGTAAGCTTTTAGAGATTTTTGCAGTGCAATATACTGCTTGCCCTCTAGAGGGGCTCAGGAGGCTCTTTTCTGTACTTACAGAATAAACAAAGTAAACAAAACCAAACCAAAAAGCTTTAATTACAAAGAGGTTTTTTAGAAAATTTAGAAAATTTACTCACAAATTAGTATCTCTGGATTTCTGGGGCTGCATTATAGTTCCAGACAATATCCAAAACACTTGGAGGAGTGCTGTTGGTGGTATGATAACTGTTGAAACTTTTGGAGTTTCCCCAGGACTGTGGCAGGGTGCTGGGTCTTGCACGGTCTTCTGACCTGATCTTGATCCCTTCTTGTGCAGATGGTGTCCTTTTCAGGCCTCTGCACTTGGGCATGGAGGTTTGCAGGTGTCACGGCAAGCACAGTGTCCTGAGGCTTGGCAGTAACCTACTCTCTCACACACAGGCTGTAATGAGGTCCATATAAGCCAGCTCTCCAGCTAAGAGCAGCTCCTTATCGCTTTTGATAGCTGTAGTGGCTAGTAGCAGTGATAAAGCTTCCTTGGAGGCATTTGGCTCTCCCAGTGAACCTCTCCAGGTTATCATTACTTGCCAGTGGGGTTGTTCTTGCTGAGGCTGACCATCTCTGGCAGCTTTCAGCATTGCTTCTTATTACCTGCAGTGTGAAGGTGTTTATGCCTCTCCCTGGTAAACTGAGGCACGGCAAAGTTTCCAGGTAGAGATACTGGAAGTATCAAAGCTTGTTATGCAGCAAGGCTGATTTGAAGCAGAAAGGCTTCTGGGTCCCCAGGGCAAAACAAGACTTTGCAGCACAGCAAGGTGAATGAAGCATGGCGTGGCATGGTGAGTTGTTTACATATTGTGGCCATATTTATAAATTGCCTGAGTCTTGATTGCTCCATTGGGCCACAGAGATTCACCAATCATATCGGAATGGCACTTTGCCAAAATTAACCATATTAGGTGAAGCCAGGGGCTTGCTTTAGCCATACTTGGAAACCCACAGGCAGTGCATAAGACAAGTGTATGAACCTTGTTTACCACAGGATATGAACAGTAGCAGGCTCAGTGTCTCCAAGTCTTTTGCCCTCTTTTGCACATTGCTCCCCACTCCAGCAGAGGAAGGGAGAGTGGGATCATGCCTGGAGAAGCCAGGATGCATATTAGGCCTATTTTAGGCCTTCCATGACAATGATACCTCCTAATCATCATTGCATAATAAGGTGACATAATTTCCATAATTCTATCATTTTATGTTGAACCTGAAGTGAAATATCTAGATATCAGAGGTTGGTGCCAATTCCATTTAGAACTGTGAATTTATATACTTACAGTGACATGATAATCACAAAATTTTCACCCTGAGAGCTGTGAAGATACCCTTTCTGCTCTTTTAAAGCTGCAATGGGAAGACAGCGAGGTCTGGGAATGTTCTTGGCTGACTTTTCTATAGGAGAAGACACCGAGGAACATTCCAGATATTATCACTTTTCATTTTCAAAGTGCTAAAAATACTAACTCTTGGTGGTGTGCTGTTCACTGATGGAAATGTCATAAGTATTGCTCTTCTGGATACCTATTACAAATACCACACTTTATGTCTCCTTTTCACAGTATTTCTAATGCCATTTTAAGGGGGCAGTACTGGAAGGGCTTCCTTCTTTTGTCCCAGATATCCAGGTCACTAGTGAATAATGTTTAAAGTAGCGATTTTTATGGGTGGGATCTCATATTCTTCTGAACAAGATTTTTTAAAAAAATACATTATTTGCTAGCTTCTACCAGGCTGCCCAATTGTAGGAGGAAGTTTGAAAGTGTCATTGTCTGAGTAAGATGCTGGAGACCATGTTATTGGCCACAGGTGACTTGAGGTGCACTAGCTGCTTGGTTTTCTCTAAATAACTCTTTGCATCTGAACACTGTTATAACGTCATTTGTACATGAGTAGCATTTGGAGTTATCCATCATGAATCAGTTAGCAGCACTCTAACAGAACAATGTTTCAGCTCCAAGAGTTTCAAATCTATAAGCAAGCCTATCTGTAGTCAAAGATGTGACTGTGACTTGCATAAACACATGTAAGTTTGCTTTCAGCTAGACAGTTTGTTATATCTGCAGCTCTAAGTGCAGTAGCTGAAGTACAGGGAGAGGAAGTGACCTCTCCAAGGTGATTTAAAGCCTTAGGGCCTATGAAGAAAGCCCAAACTACTGGTTTTTTATACGATGATCTGTGTACCAGGATGCAGGCATACTGTCTGCTAATTCTACTAGAATCAGATGCCTCAGTGATACACACCTAAGTCTGACTTAATTTGATTTATATTGCACCTTTGGACTGGGATATTTCCCCTATGTCGCATGCAGAGAGGAGAAAATGTTAGTAGGTAGACACCACTAGAATCAGAGGAGTTGTTGATCTGTAATTAATAGGCTTCTGGCATAATGATTTCCTGATAATTGGCTCATGTCTCTAAGTGGCAAGACATACTAATATTCACCAGAATCAAATGGAGTGATTGGTATTTTGGACCTTCTATCAGTCTGTAATGTCCTCACAGCATCATGTGTTAGAAGAAAACAAAGGCTTGGTCCTCCCTGGGGTTTCTCATGTGGTGGAGAGAGTGTCGCTGGTTTTATGTTGACTTAGTTATTCAGCAGTGGAAGCTGTGATCATGAGCTGGCCTCATCTGGTTTCAATCACTTGCTTCTCTCACTCTCTGTGCTGAATGTTCTTATGTTCATGGAATACTTTTTCAACTGCCAAATGTGCTCCTTTGGCATTACCTTTCCAGGCCACAGCAGAAGGACTGAAGGAAAAAAAAAGAAGTGGCTTCATCAAAGTAGCTGTTTGAATCAATAAGGCATTATCAACGTTATGGGTAGCTTTTTTGGCTGCCCTGACAGCAAACTTGTTCTACTTTTCTTGCAGGGAAGTTCATCTTAACCTTTCCCAGCTCTATCCTCAGTGAAATTTAAAACAATCTGATCAGTACCATTAGAGTCCTTAGCTAGCTAATATGATTCTATCATGATGGTATGGAGTTAAAGGGTACTTGAATGAAGAAAAGAGTAGTGTTCTTCCAAGATACCATGTTATAACTTGCTTTGGGGAAGATTTTCTTTTTAAGTAAGTAACAGTAGTGATGGAAAATAACCTCTCTTTTATCCTTCTTATACTTCTGTCACCAAGAATTTAAGCAAATCTGTTCTTCATCTCATGCAGATAAAGTCACAAGCAGATTTCAGAATAACTGCATGTGTCAATAATCAAACAATATAGAGGCCAGGGGACTGGTTTAACTTTAGCAGTTTTGTGCTGGAATTATTAAAATGCGTGGTGATGTGTTTCACGAATGGGAATATCAAAGTTCTCTCTTTTATGTGGAGGAAGCAATGGCACATGTGAGAACACTCTAACCAAATCCAGCATTTTAAATAGAAACATTTCCAATATAAAGGCAGTTTAATCTGTATGTGTCTGCTGCGGGATCTCTTACTGACTCCAGGAAATAAATGGGCTAAGTGGGTCACTTTTAGAAACAGAAGAGCAAGGTGATGTCAGAGTCTTTTGGCAGGTCTAAAATTAAACTTAGCTATTTCAAGGAAATTAAATGAGGACCTGAGTATCCAAGTATGTATACATCTATTTCTTTAGGTGAGGGCTACTTTTATTCTTTTGAAGAAATGTCATGAAAGAGCTATTTCATGTGGACTGATCACTAGAGAAGGCCAAAGATTTGCATTGTATTAGTAAAGTTCCATGACCAAGATGCAAGGGATCATCAAATTGAATTGGGTCATTTTCCACTGGAGGCCAGATAGACCACTGTCATGAGGAGTCTAAGACCAAAGAAACAATAGAAAAAAACCCTTTTGTGTCTATCTCAGTTATGTTAAGAAGAACTCTCTTCATCTGGGCAAATTGTTTAGACCTTTTACAAGTGTCTATCATTACTTAAGACAGCCATGACATGTAATATTTTCTCTGTAAGGTGCAAGCACCTTAGACTAAGAATTAGAGGGAAGTGCTGTTAATTTTTGGTGGTTGCTATATTTGACCAAACTGAACTACACATACAACTGAGTGAAATTCTAGCAAATTTGAGTATTGCAAAGCTAGGTCACCAGAGGATTAGGCTTCGAAGGCACTGCACACTATAGAATAAAGAATTCTTACATAAAATCACCCTCCATTTGTAGTCTCATAAGTATCCATCTGTTCAAGCCTTATCACCAGCATGGCAAATGATGCAGTTAGAATGATTTTCAGCTGAGAGACAAAATCACAAATTTTGCTCCAGATTCTTAGATAGAGAGGTCTCTAAAGCTAGCCGACAGAAGGAATGAAATAAATGGTTGGAAATCTAAAAGTAGTATCAGCTGTAAGTGCTGGCATGCAGCTGCACCCAAGTAATGACTGAGGAAGGCCTCTTCCTGACATCAGACAGCTGTTCTGTCTCACAGAGAACAGGACCATGTGGAGATCAGTGTCAGGTGTAATAAAACAGAACAGAAAGTACTTTCCTTAACACAGGTGGAAAAAGCATCATTCAGAAATTGCTGAGGACAAGTCAAAAGCCTACTTTGTTCTGCAGAACAGATATTTCCGCTTATCAAGGCTTTATTGAAAATGCATGAACACACAACTGGAGTATGTCATCGCCACAGAGTTAGTTGGGATGATTAGCATCTCTCTCATGTCTCTAGCAATAGCTGTTTTGCTAAGCTATACCTACAATTTTGTTTCTTCTTTCCATCCTTGCTCCCTTGCTTCCACACTCCCTGATGTGCTAGCAAATTTTCCAAAACTGTGTTATGGTTCTTGATGTGTCAATAAGCTGCACAAGTATATGATTCTTTCTGATGGAGACCTTCACATAACTCTCTATGACCAGGTTACAAGTGAGGGCGAGCATGCAGTATGGTCCCCAGCTTACAACCTGGGGGAGCCAACCATCCCAGTCAGAAAACACCATCAATGTAAAAGAGGTTTGGGGGTGATTTATAGCCCAAATTTGAGCACCATCAATCACATGAAATTGAATAAATAAGAAATATAATGGGTTTGTATGATACATAGGTTTTCGGTTGTCTCCTGCATAGTGGCTAAGTTATGTTTGACATACACTGCAGTTAGCTGGATTAGGATGCAGGCTGGAACTCGACATTTTCCCAGTCCACATTATCTAGGTGTGGAGTGCTGCCTATAACTCTGTGCACTTGCCACAATTCCTACAGGAGCAGAGCCTGTCTGCAAATACTGATCTTTTGTGAAATATAGTTTTAGGACTCCTTTTGAACAGATACTGTGGCACATTATTTGTTAACATTGTTGGAACTATAAGAACATGTCTAGAATATGGTTACTGTGCTTCCTTCTGCCGCACACAGGAGTTTGCACAGTGAGGCTGTGCAGACATGAGCTCTCACAGTCAGAAAACTTTTGTTCTCACTGAATATGTAAGTCAAGCTTGGGATTGACTACAGTGGAAGTCCTGCTACAGCAATCTTTGCAGTGTTCTGAGTGTTAGCGTGTATTCAATGAGCATGTAGTGAGAAAGACCTACCTTTCTCTCCCCTCTGCCTTTGGCTTGTTTTGTACAGCTTTCTTTATGTCAGAAAGGATAGTGGGTTTCTATCCTCTTCTTCTGTCTGAAAGTTTTCCTAGAGAATATTCCTTGTATGATTTAGGGAAGGCTGGACTTCCTGGGGGGAAATATATTGTTTCCTGCTCCAAATACTCTGCCATGCTCTTAGGCCAGTAAAGTCAGCCACTGTGCTCCTGTATACGTGTAGTGTATATGTGTATACGTGTAGTTCCCCCCTCCCAATATCTACCCTAATACCTTTTGAGTGTATAAATCTGTCACTGTTAAAAGGTATAATTTATCCTTTTTACCAGAGTTCATGGATATAAGATTGAGATTGTATTCACTAGTGGCTTTTTAGGTAACAAGAGAACAGAAATCTTGTAAAATGCATCTAATATTGTAGGGTTAATTTTTAACCTACTGTAGCATTATAAAATCAATTTGCCCAAAGCCTGCTTAAGTGGGTAATTAAGGTCACAATCAACCAAAATGGTTTCTGAAACCATTGCAACTATAGATTAGTACACTTCTATCCTGGCACAGTGCAAAAAGACAGGCCTCAGCTAATGCTTTCATCAGGCTATCAATCATCATTACATTGTAAACTGCCAGGGTGAGAGAGGGCAAAGCTTTGAATTCTGAGCTGATGGAAATTCTATGACCTGGGGGCTTTCTTAAGTTAAAGGCTAATTAACCATAAAGGAGTCAAAGGTCTGCAAGTCTAACACATTAAACGATGTGCCTGCCCTTTTGGGTTCCATTGTATCAGTAAACATTAATTCTGTTAAGTGTGAATATGTCTAAGGCAATGATTACCTTCTCCTACCCCTCCTTTTGCCTTCTTATTTTTATATGTTGGGATTTTCTCCACCTATGTGAAGTTAGGTGGAGCTTGAAAAATGTACTCCTGCTGGAGAAAGTTCTGAGCAATGTAGGACACATGTGGAAGAGGAATTCCTGAAATTCTTCTTTCCTAATAACCTTGGCCAAGCTAATCACATTAGCTTCAGAGAGCATATTTGGTCATCTTAATCCAGAATAAACAAACTCATAGTCTAAACAAGTGTGTTTGAGATTTCATAGACTGTGTGAGGCAACTGTAAACCCACGTGAATCTATATAATACATTATTGATAACAGTATAAAATTGAGAAGTAAACATTTAAATTTGAAGGTAGCAGTAGCACAATATAGTTCAATGAAGGCAGCAATGGTTAGACATCTACATTCTGGAGAGTTTGAATATTTGAATGTCTGTTAGCCAGAAGGTAAAATGGTTATTACACAGTACCTGCTTTTGAGGTCTCCTTCATATGCTATTGAATTCAGGGAGAATTTATTAATGAACTTCCAGGAAATGCTGGATTAAATGAAGTATGGTATCAAACAGTATGGCAAAGCTCAGAAAATGTGTGTCTGCCATTGTTATAATTACGGTGTTCAGGTACCCTCCCTAAATGCCCCTTCATTCTAACCTGTCTATCCCTTCCTGTGCTTCCAATCCTTTACTTACATCACAACAGTTTGGGAACCCAGTGTATAAACCAGAACTAAAATAGAGTTTAAAGTTTTCATTCTAATCCAGCACATTTCAGTGATGCAACTGGCAATTCTAGAGGGAGAGAAAAAAGAGTTAGCAGGTGCAGGGGAGGGCAGGAACTTCCTAAGTCAAATTTGGCACCAGGGAAATTGTTCATTTAAGAACATCCTGAATATCTCATTGACTTACTATTAGTGTTTCACAAGTTCAAGTTCCTGATGTTGCAGTTCCATTTCACAGATCTTTTCACAGCTGAGTGTAAGGGGTTTCTGTTCTTGTCCCTGCCAAGCTGGCCTACATCCGTCAGCTGTTTGTTCTTGCCACCTGCTAGACATCACACCCTTTTGGTCATGCCAGTGAAATTCTTTGACTGTGGCTTAAAGTCTAAGAAATGACCTGCTTAAAAAATGCAAAATGTGGAAAATCTCCAATCTTTGTCCCCAAAAATGGGATAAAAGGACCTCATCTCATACCACATATATTGACTCTGTCAGAATTTTCCTTTGTGAGAATGAGGGAAAAAAACTTTATGAATTTTATTTAATAAAGAATCTTCAAAATATGCAAGGAAAAGGTCTTTTACTGTCATATGCCTTGATTAGCTACATGAGCCAATTTGGAGTTTTTAAGCGTATTTCACCATGTAAAATCAGTTTTGTGATTCTCAGCATGAATTTAAGAGTATTCTTAACTGTTGCCTTTAGAGGAAGGTGAATGTATTATAGTCCAAGCATGTCATTTAGCCCATAAATGCTTTGGGAGCTGTGGAATATTTTAATTACAGAATATAGTGAGCATATGTATTAATTATCAATAAAGTTCAGAAGTTTCCAATCAGAATACTACGGCAGAATGTAGACTGCAGTAGTAATGGGCTTGTAGTGATAAAGACATAATGATGTGACAGGCAGAGTTCACAAGGAGAAATAATATATTTATTACTTTCAGAGACTTGAAAAAGCTGAGAAGTTTGGCATTCCATTTTCATTATCAGATCATATCAACAGTCATGCTGTGACACAACAGTCTCACAGTCTGAGGGTGAAAGGTATTAGCATTTGGTTTGAGGTCTTTTTAGAAAGGTCCTTTCTGTGCTAGGAAAAAAGTGTTGATAATGTTCAAGGTCAGGGCTTTAAGAGCTTCGGGCTGCTACAACTAACATTTTTGAGAAGCTCTAAAATTATACCCATATAGTGTCAATTAAAGATACCATAATGAGATTTTCATAAATGTTTTGCTTCAGTTCACTTGTGTCTTACCACATTGTAGTTATGGTCAAAAGAATAATTCATTTTTGATTCTCCAAAAGTGTATCTCCAAAAGTCAACTCATGATTTGTTTCTGATGGGGTTGTTGATCTATTTGACATGTGTTTTAGCACACGTGACTTTCTCCAAAGCTTTTGA
This sequence comes from Psilopogon haemacephalus, assembly GCA_013396835.1. Lineage (NCBI taxonomy): Eukaryota > Metazoa > Chordata > Aves > Piciformes > Megalaimidae > Psilopogon > Psilopogon haemacephalus. The sequence goes on along the minus strand of VWZI01021440.1, from coordinate 265,642 downwards.
CTTTGTGTTGACAGACTTTGGCTGGTTTTCAGGGTAGGTGTTCTTGTAACATTCCATCACCTGACCCCATCCAGTCCCAATCTTCTGATCATCAAATCAGAGCACATGTTGGAGTGCACAGAAGTCCTCTCCCTCATGATGTATATTTCCTTTCATCAGACATAATCAGAGACCAGGAGTGAAGGTCCTTTTACATGGATTGGTTTTCTTTTGGAATTAAAAGGATGTGTTAAAAAGTGTATCAGTGACAAATCTGATTTAATTTTTAAAAGCTGCATGGAAGGATCCCCACAGACTGATTTTTACTCCAATATAATTTAGTATTTTCTAAAACAAATTAAATAGTTAAATAGAGTTTTGAATGGTAGGCTTTTAACAAAGATTAATGAAATAGTAATTCATGAAGAAGACACATTTTTATCATAGACTGACAGGAATAATTAGGGCATGTGCTCTTTCAACAAACTAATTTTTAAGACTGCTGACTAAGAAGGCAAGGTATTCCCCACATGCTGTTAGATTCTGCCTTGGAAATTCAGAGGAATGAGGTGTTGTCCCAGCAAGAGCTCTTAGTGTAGTGCTGAAACTGAGAGACAATGTGATCTTGTAAGAGGGTAGAAAGGCCATGACATGGAAATATTGAACAGTCATAGAGAAGTCATTTTGCTTCTGTACGTGGAATTAATGAGATCAGTTTTGGTGTCCCTATTTTGAAGAAGAATGTTTAACAAAGAGATAATTGTGATACAAGCTTAGATGTGAGATTCAAGAGTTACAATGCTCAGACACATAAGAAAAGGTACCAGACTTTCTGCTTGTTTTCTAGAGATGTCCAAGTAATATGAAATGTCAGATTAGATGATCCAAGAGTTTCTTAAGGACTCATATCCTGTGAAACTACTTCTACTTCCCTTTCACTTCACCTTTTATATATGCAGGGTTGGACTAGTTGCCTTCTGGCTTCAGCATGATGGCACTGTGACACACCTGACTTCAGAAGAGTCACACTGGCCTCAGTCTGGAGTAACACAGTGGCTGGCTCTAGAGCTGGTACAGAATTTTTGGGACACCTCAGAATAAAAGGTGCTGTATAGATGTAGGTCTCTTTTATTAAATGCCTTGCAAATCATTTATGTCTTTAAACATCAGAAGAGCCACGCTACATCAATAAGCCTTGCATATGCATTTACTTTATTTTAGAGTTTGCCACAGCTCATGCTAAATGGCTTAGATTTGTTCAGTAATTCAGTTTTAATGAAATGCACGAGCCTGCTGTAAACCTCTGTGTTGCAACTGGCCTCTGATGTAAATGCTTTGCCAATTATATGTGCATTAGTGATGACTGTAGCAGGGTTATTAATACTACTTGTAATTCTTTGGCCTCTATTATCTTCTGCCTTACATAAGTTTTATAGCAGCATTTAATTCTAGATTCACAAATTTTAAGGCCGGGGAAACCATTAGATCATCTAGCCTGACTATTGGTGTAAGAGGCCAGAGAACCATCTGGTTATTCAAGCAATGAGTCTAAGAATCTTTTCACTTGATTAACACATATCTTCCAATTTGCATGTCTGCAAATCTTCATGAGAAGACCTTGAGACGTGAAACATCAGCTAATGGCCTCAGAAGTATGCTGAAGTTATCAACCATCCTTACAGTGCTTCTTCACTGCTAAGGCAAACGGAAAACCAAGAAGAGGTGACTGGTGGTATCCAGCATGTCTTTGCTGAGGGCAAATCATGTAGCTTTTTATAATGAAATCATAACAACAGTGGATAAGGGAAGGACAACTGATGTCATCTACCTGGATCTAAGAAAGGCATTTGACTCTGTCCCACATGACATCCTGGTCACCAAACTGGAAAAACACAGACTTCATGGGTGGAGAACTGCTGGATAAGGAATTGACTGGATGGTCGCACACAGAGAGTGGTGATCAAGGGCACAATGTCCACCTGGAGACCAGTGACAAGCAATGTTCCTCAGGTGTCAGTGCTGGGACCAGTGCTGTTTAACATCTTTGTCCGTGACATGGACAGAGAAATTGAGTGCATCCTCACCAAGTTTGTGGATGACACCAAGCTGTGTGGCACAGTTGACTTGCTAGAGGGCAGGGATGGCATCCAGAGGGACCTGGACAGGCTGGAGAGGTGGGCCCAGGCCAACCTCATGAAATTCAACAAGGCCAAGTGTAAGGTCCTGCACATAGGTTGGCACAATCTGAAGCACAGCTCTGGACTGGGTGGCGAATGGCTGGAGAACAGCCCTGAGGAAAAGGACCTGGGTGTCTGGGTTAATGAAAAGCTCCACATGAGCTGACAGTGTGCGCATGTGGACCAGACAGCAACTGTGTCCTGGGCTGCATTAAGAGAAATGTGGCCAGCAGGGCAAGGAGGGGATTCTCCCCCTTTACTCTGCTCTCATCAGACCCCACCTGGAGTCCTGTGTACAGTTCTGGAGCCCCCAGCACAAGAAGGACATGGAACTGTTGGAGAGAGTTCAGAGGAGGGCCACGAAGATGATCAGAGGGCTGGAGCACCTCTGCTATGAGGACAGGCTGAGAGAGTTGGGGCTCTTCAGCCTGGGGAAGAGAAGGATTCGAGGAAACCTTATAGTAGCCTTCTAGTAGCTGAAGGAGGCCTACAGGAAGGCTGGGGAGAGACTGTTCACAAGGTCTTCTAATGACAGGATGAGGGATAATGGGTTTAAACTGGCAGAGGGGAGATTTAAGTTGACTGTTAGAAAGAAGTTCTTTACAGTGAGGGCAGTGAAACACTGGAACAGGTTGCCCAGGGAGGTTGTGGCTGCTACCTCCCTGGATGTGTTCAAGGCCAGTTTGGGTGAGGCCTTGAGTGACCTGTTCTAGTGGGAGGTGTCCCTGCCTATGGCAGGGGGTTGGAACTGGCTGATCTTTGAGGTCTCTTCCAACCTAAACCATTCTATGATTCTATGACTCTTGTCTTCTTCCCTTACTGTATCCTACATTACCTCTTTGATTATAGCAGAAGATAAATGAGGAGAGCATCATCTTAGTTTTGAGTCTTAGTCCATGTATTTTCAGACTCTAACTTACATAAAGTTTGAGGATGGGGAAAAGCTTGGATTAATACTTATTAACCTTTTTTTTTCATCATACCTCCAGACGTTCTTTCCATTTTCTTTCCATAATGGATAAATTCATTGCAGAGAAGCTGTATGGGAGCCATATGCCATCTCAAATTCATTTTCAGCCTTTGAGCACATTACTGAAAGAACTCCTCTCAGAATTTTAAGGCTTATACACCCAGAAAAGATGCCAAAGTTTCAAGGGCCAGGCACTTCTGTAGTTATATGCATAAAACCAATACAGTGTTGGGCTTTTCCAAGAATCTGAGTGTGTGTAAAGGTTAATAAATAGGAGCTGAAGACCTTGAAAATAAATTCTTGCTTTGTGGGGATGTACCTTTTGGAAAATACAGCTCCGTTCTGAGTCACATGATGATTTGGCAATTTTTTTTGTACAGACTCTTTGGAAAGAAGAAAATGTTCTCCCTTTGCACCCACTACCCAATACAGGTTTCTTGCAATCACATCTTCATTCCCCCAAACACTTTAGCTGATAGCTGTCACAAGATACTTTACTCTCCCACGGTCCATTCAGCATTGTCAGAAAATCTGCAAGTTTCTGTCAGGATGATTTTATTACCTGCCAAATATGCAGACAATTTCATTGTATGGGGCTGGAGGAAGGAAGAAGATGTAGACTCTGGATCTAAATGTGGATTCATGTTTTGGGAAATTTTATGTTACTCAGACTGCAGTCTGCATGGATAAGCAAAAACACAGCATACACATTAGAGGCAGGCAGAGGAACAAGTGGCAGGCAGGAGTTCAGCTGGTAGATGGTCTCTTGGAGTTTTGTGCTGGAGCAAGATACAGTATTAGGGAATTGTAATCTAGTAATTAAACCAGAAAATGCCCAATGCAGAAAACTTGTTAATTATTATCTTTACGGGCTAATTATTATTAACCCACTTGTTATTATGTTAACGAGAGCACAAAGGCAGGAGGGATGATCTGTATTCTTCTGACAGAGAGTGATGTGCAAATCAGACCTGTTAATTCACAGGAAAACATTGAAACCTCTTTAGAATACATATGTGAAATTGAGACAGTGTACATTTTTAATTGCTCTATTAGCACAAAATAAAAATGCACATAAACTTTAGTGCTTTTAATATTGCGCTTAGGAATGTTTACTTGCTGAAGGTAAAGTGCTTTGAGAAGGAAAGCATACTTCCTCACAGGGGCTGCTTCCCATAATTGGAGTATGACTGTTTAAATTGTAGCTTAGCAGAAATATTTTGATTCTGTGGGGCACCAGCAGCTCAGCAACAGTGCTGCCTTTCACATCCACTTCTTAAGCGTAACAGATCATTTAGGCTCTGGGTTGGCTAGGCTCACATAAACCAGGTTTACAAAGAGTTATAAAAGCTTGGCTTTCCTCCTTCCTTCTCCCCCACACTCAAATTTTTCCCCTTATAATTTTACCACAAGGCAATGCAGTCAAGCTTTTCTTGGATCAGATTAATTTAGATCAATAAATATCAGTTGCAGAATAGGAATCTATGCAGAAGTATGTGCAAGAAGGATGAAATGGTAGTGTTAGTTTAAAGGAACCTCAAAGTTTGTTTTGTTCTCTTGTTGCATGGCACAATGCCTGTGTTATATAGGTACTAAGCTAGAGCTAGAATGGAGGAAGAAAGTTCCTTCTGAGTGCAGCAATGGTGTAATGTGCTGTGGATACTCAGATTGCTTTTCATCTCTAGAGGCATATATAGTAAGGAAAATGATGGCTCTGACTGGATAAGGATATTACACATTGTGGAATAACTTGCACTTCAGCTGTGATCAGATAGTTATTGTCTATAAATAGATCCAAACATCTTAAAGAAACAAGATATCTGGTTTGACAATAGACTGTAGAAATCATTAAGGCAATTTTCTTTTCTGCCAGTGCTTAGACTGTGAGTCAATGTCTACCAGGCACCTTGTCACCTTCTCCTTTCATATCTTCCTTGCAAGAGAAATTACTTTATTAGCTCTAAAGTGAGATCTAGAGTGAAATTCAACCATTTGCAGCACAACACTACAAAAGTTAAGCGTTATTTAGCAGAGATCCTGTGGGGCCCACATAACTTGCACAACAAGTTGTGCTGGTCCTGAACGTTGTTGTTCTATCTACCTTATCTCAAACACAGGAACGAAGTTCACTGTATTACAACCCATATTCCTAATAAAAAATTTCCCTTTTTCTGAAATGGATTTGAATCTTTGCATGGAAGTGCTCATGGAAGTATGGCATAATTGGTCTCTTCACTGTACGATGATACAGGAATTGCCACAATGAAAGCAAAGACAGAGAAAGAAGGTACAGACAAAGGTATTGCACCATTCTAGCTACAGATCACTCTTATGAAGATACAGAATTTCTTATCATAACTAATTTGAAAAGTTGAACTGGCATTGTATAGAAGTACATTGAATCACCAGTGATGGTGGCAGCCTCTGAAAGTTGCTAAACAGAGAAAATAAAGCATATGACTTAGCATGAGTTGTTAAGGCCGTTATTTTCTGTATGAGAAAGTGTTAATTCTGTTGCTTCAAAGGAAACAAGGTACAGGATTCACAGACAGGAATCATGACAATGAGATTTTACTTAATCTTCTCCTGCAAGCCTGTTGCAGGATTCTAGGCGGTCACTTTTCTTCTTGGTGGGACTATCTTTTAGCTTAGAAACTGAGCAATACTAATTCCCAGAGTGAGGGTTTTTGAAGTTAGAAGGGATAATTTCTTTATCTCACCCAGCTTCCTGCATAAAGTGACTATAGAATTTCAGCTATGACTTATCACTATCTTACAAAGTACTGTGCGGTTTCTGGCCAGATGCAGCTGTATTCATGATGAAGTGAGTGGGCTGCAGACTGATACAGCTTCTTTTCATTGATATGGCAAGTAGCAACATACCATGTATGCTTAGAGAGAACTGGATGACTAGGGTTTTTTTTTTACCTTCCCTAATATACCTCATTTGTTAGGAATAAATTTTTCATGAAAAGGTTCTTCTTTTCATTAATTAACAAACTTTAGTCATACAAAAATCCCATCAGAAAAAGAAGGATTTTTTTCCCCATCTTTTCTAGCTTCACCAGGAGTAAGGGTACTTTTGCTTAAACTTAAGATAAATAATACATCTACAACTATGTAAGATTTATATGCATAAATTCAGAGTGCCCTGTGTGCATCATCTGTATATAAATATCTGTATCAGAGCGGCAGATCAGGTCAGTTAGAGATGAGTGTTCTTTGGCCTGTCTCACATACCTGTTTTCAAAAATTGAAAGTTTGGGAAAGTTGCAAACTCCAGGCAAAACAACTGTAGTTGCTTTGCCTTGTTTGCATCTGACTTGAGATTTAGTGGGAAGGATGATCTCCAAGAAATTCTGTTTGGAGATGTACCAAATCTCTTAGATAGTTCTACCAGCTGAGATCAATGTGGAAGTTAAGTCAAAAGAGCATGAACAGGTCAAATATTGAAAACTAAAATTTTTGCTCTTTGTTATCCTGCACTGTGTTTACTGACAGAACCTGTAGTTACGCTACTGCAATTGCAAGTTTATAAATGTTAGCAGTGCAGATTGAGGATGATCCATGGTTTCAGAAGAAAATATTCAGAAACATCATTACTCTGTGTCAGGCTTTCCTGTGATTTTGTTGCAAGAAATATGTGTGTTTATAAGAACACATGCGTGGAGACTCCTACACTCCTTGATGAAGACGTTTTGCTGAATAAAGTTGTCCTTAAATGTAAACTGATCTAGCTTCACTGATCAATTTATAGCAAGTAAGAGTAATCCAAAGAAAAACCTGATCCACCTGACCAAGATAGGATGTGGCCAGTGTAGCTAAATTCAGTGTTTGGGGATTACTGTGGGCATCACTTAGCAGAATGCCTGGCTTGTGATATAAGTCTATGGATTTAAAATTGTGGGTTTATCTTTAGTAAAATATGACAGTTTGGCAAGTGCCTTTAAGTCAGCAAATTCAGATAAACAGATATAGCCATAGCCTCTGTTTTTGCTGTTTGTTTTCCTCCTAAGCAGCACTGAGTCAATTTTGTTGCATGTACTACCATGAATTTAAAAGTAACATATTTTTAGAATGTTGAATCTGAACTGGATGAGGGTAAGATGGTACCCAGGCCCAGGTAGATGAGCTAATTTAAACTACATGGCAATTCATTGGTTGGCATCAGAAGAATGTGTGATGAAACCTTTGAGATACTGTGGTTTCATCTCTTAATCTATGTTTCTATTCAGATGTGATGCCATATTGCATCAGCAATGTAGGAGTCACAGTTAAAACTCAGGCCATGCCAATAAGAGGTATCGTAGAGAAAGAAAATGATAAAACCAGTCCATGCTCTGCAGAACTTACTGCCCATAGTGCCAATTGTACAGCATGTGGTAACCTCCAACACTCCACTGGGAAAATTAAAACATGCTAGCTCTCACTGCAGTCTGTCTTACCTAACCACTGATGTAAGCCGAACAGAGGGCCATGTATTTTGCTGAGAAGAGACAATGGATTAAATTAGGACCCCAAAGATGGTTACATGGATTGCTTGTTTAGAGTTGTAACAACCCCTTTTCCTGCTCCATCATGATCATGTTAACTTCTTGTGGCAACCACAATAATTCCCTGCAGGGGGCAGGGATATTAAGAAAGTATGTTTGGAGTCTCTTAATGTAATTTAGCAGCAGGAAACTAGGAAGGAGTGCCAGAACCATGTACATAGCTCGTTCTTTGTGCAGCACTTGCAAACACTCCACCTAGGCTACAACAGGGCAATTGCTGCCTTGTTTGAATTTATTGCTGAAAAGTATTTGTCTACAAGTATATTCCATACCTGATTTCAGGCTTTTTGTTTACACGTGACCTACATAAGACTAAATTTACAGTTCAAGTGTGGTTAATGAAAATTAGTATTGTATCCATTGAAAACTCTATTTGGACTTTCCAACTGTGCTCATTTTTTTAGCTCTGTAACAATTCTAAGCCAAAAGTGCTTCTCTCATAAGGCCAAGCAAGTCTGCTAGGTGAAAGTATCATCGACTACTGAATGCAGCACATGGCAGGATTTTGCACCCGAATACTAGAAGTGCCCTCATTATAGTTCTGTGGAAAACCAGCCATTAAAGTATCTAATTGTAACAAACATTCACTTATACCAAGTTACTAGACCAAGTCAGTATGCAGAAAACTCTAAAAACTACTTAAGAAGAGTAAAGAGATGGTATCTGAATGGAAGAGCAGGTTATGGGAATGATCCAGGCCAGGGATACCCAAAGGTAGAGAGAACACACGTGGTCTGTCTCACGTCATGCTGCTATTCAGTATGCTGGTCAGTGATAGTAACTCAGCCATTCAATCATGTTGTTTCTGCTCTCCATCACACTCGTTACATGAACATAATAACAACGTTTAGTTACAGAAGATTAATGAAGTAGTTTATGTAGCAAGTACCAAATGACTACGTTTGGAAAAAACACCCAAACTAAAACAACAACACTCCCCCCCAAAACTCACCTGTGTCCTTAAAAAGCAGTTTAAAATATCAAGAATAATTTATCCTTCTGTTGCTCTCAAAGAAAAGCCATCAGGGATGAATTTGCCTCAATTTTATTCAATTTGATTCAATTTGTCCACAATTTGTTAAGCTTATTAATTTTCTCTTGTTTTACTCTATATTAACTGAGAAACAGCAGGCCCTTTGCAATAGGCATTAGAAGCAGGAAATCTCAGGGTATGTTTCTAATTGCCAGACTTTTTTCCCCTCTTTCTACTGTTCCTGTTCTTAAGGAAGCATGGAGTGGGGGGGGAGGGGATAGTGAGCATGAGGTGCCACTAGGGGAAACAGAAAAGAGTATCAAGGTCAGGGTGAAAACCACACAAGAAGCAGGAAGAGAGGCTTGCAGTTAGGTTCGTGACCTTTGTGGGTTTTTTTCTGATTGTCCAGGAGAGGGAGGAAGTGGGATAGAGAAGGAGAGATAGGAAGTTAACATTTGAGCAGATGTGTGCATAACCCCTTCTAGAAAACATGAATATTATGAAGGTTGCACTGAAGTTGCTAAACATTGTAGCATTCTTACTGCTGAACATCTGGGAAAATCAGATGTGCATCTGGTCTTTGTTCACAAGCAGCTGGGGTAATTCCAACAGGTAAAGGTCAAAGCCTGAGTTTGAAAAGAACTGAACCGTAGAAAAGGCTTTGAACAGTTTTTTTTGTGGTTTTTTTTTCCTTTGAAAAAGCAAAAAATTATACAATTCACAATCAGTAAATCTGAAATTCTTACCAAACCCAGTCATTTAAGATGTTCTATCCTTAGTGAGATTCTTTAAAATCTCATTAAGATAGTTGCATTCATCATAAGTTCTCACTGCTTTCTTATTTGGATGAGATAACCTACCTGTCCAGCTCTACAAATATGCAAATGGAAAACTGTGACCAGGTCAGAGTGCCAGTTAATTTTGTCCAACTTTGCTGAGGTTTCAAATGTTATAACTTAGGCACATTCCTGAAGAAGATAGACTCTTCCTTTCCAAGCCTTAGGGAACTGATTTGATACATCACCACACTAAGAGGGTAAAAAGCTGTTACAAAATTCAAGCACAGTCTTTGCCCTATTTCATTATATATGAAACTGCATTTCCTTAATACTGGTTTCTTGAGACAGGACAATCAAATTCAGTAGCTCTAAGACACTGGGTGATGGATTACTGCAATCGAAAGATGCTTGGTAGAATGAATATTCTATAAAAACTAAGATGGTTTTCTGTGAGATTGGAAGGAATGACGAGTGCTTTAGAGTGATGCAGCAGTAAATAAGAGTTGGTACAGTAGGTGCGTGAGTGATCTTTTACACCTTCATGAAATGCTGCTCATTACATTGTCACCATCACCTACATTGTTCTCTGAGCCATACTTCCTATTTCAGTAAAAAATGCTGAGCAGAAGGAATGCAACCTTCAGCCAACTTTAAAGCCAACTCTGGAAATTGCACTGACTTAATTTTTCCAAAGACAATTAAGAGGAGTGTGTAAAATGATGATTGGAAAAAATAGTTAAAATATTGATACTCTGACTGTTAGTAGCTGTCCACTTATGACCATATTCTATGTACAGTCAAGATACTCTGGTCTTTTGTGCAACAAAAGAGTTTAGAGGTCTGTTTCCAAGGCTTTGTATGTTGTGATATTGAAGATCATGGTTCTTCTCTGTGTCATGGATCTCACAATAGTCATCTACTGACAGAGAGAAGAAACTGAGGTTTTGGGTATTCCAGATTATACCTAGATGCAACTTGGAACTCTATCACTATCTCTGAAAAGTCAAACATAGAATCATAGAATCAGTCAGGGTTGGAAGGGACCACAATGATCATCTAGTACCAGCTCCCCTGACATGGACAGGGACACCCTACCTTAGATTAAGCCAGACAAAGCCTCATCCAGCCTGGCCTTAAACACCTCCAGGGAAGTGGCCCCAACCACCCCCCTGGGCAACCCATTCCAGGGCCTCACCACTCTCATGGTGAAGAATTTCCTCCTTACATCCAATCTGAATCTCCCCAGCTTTGCTCCATTCCCCCTAGTCCTCTCACTACCTGATAGCCTGAAAAGTCCCTCCCCAGCTTTCCTGTAGGCCATCTTCAGATACTGGAAGACCACAATAAGGTCACCTGGAAGCCTCCTCTTCTCCAAACTGAACAGCCCCAGCTCTTTCTGTCTGTCCTCATAGCAGAGGTGCTCCAGCCTTCTGATCATCCTCATGGCCCTTCTCTGGACA
>VWZI01021440.1:217790-254744 GCA_013396835.1 Psilopogon haemacephalus | reverse complement strand
TCTGGTTGGCTTTCTGGGCTGCAAGTGCACACTGCTAACTCACGTTGAGTTTCTCGTCCACCACGACCCCCAAGTCTCTCTCCGCCGGGCTGCTCTCCAGACTGTCACTGCCCAGCCTGGATGTGTGCTTGGGATTGTGTTGGCCCAGATGCAGGACCTTGCCCTTGGTCTTGTTGAACCTCCTGAGGCTGGGTTGTGTCCACCTCTCCAGCCTGTCCACGTCCCTCTGGATGCCATCCCTGCCCTGCAGCCTGTCTTCTGTACCACATAGCTCGGTGTCATCATCAGACTTGCTGAGGGTGCACTCAATGCCTCTGTCCATGTTGCCCACAAAGATGTTGAACAAGACTGGTCCCAGGACTGATACCTGAGGGACTCTGCTTGTCCCTGGCCTCCACTTGGAAATGGAGCCATTGACAGCCACTCTTTGGGTGTGGCCATCAAGCCAGTTCTTTATCTATCTCGTGGTCCACCCATCAAACCCATGTTTCACCAGCTTGAAGACCAGGATGTGGTGCAGGACAGTGTCAAAGGCTTTGCTCAGGTCCAGATAAATGGCATCATTTGCTCGCCCCTCATCTGTTAATGTTGTGACCTGTTTGTAGAATGCCACCAAGTTTGTCAGGCAGGATCTGCGCTTGGTGAAACCATGCTGATTGGACCAAATCACCTCTTCACTATTCTCCTGTCTCAGTAGTGCCTCCAGGAGGATCTGCACAGGCACAGAGACTGACTGGCCTGTAGTTCCCCAGCTCTTCCTTCCTACTCTTTCTGGAAATGGGGGTTATGTTTCCCCTTTTCCAGTCAGTGGGGACTTTACCAGACTCTCAGGACTTTTGGAATATAATGGAGAGGGTTTTAGCAACCTCATCTGCCAGTTCTCTCAGTACCTGTGGGTGTATCCTGTCAGGACCTATAGACTTGAACATTTTCAGGTTCTTCAGGTGATCATGAACCTCATCTTCACTTATGCTGGGCAGCTCTTCCTTCCAGTCCCTGCCATTATCTTCCATGGCTCCAGGAGTGTGGCTCGAGGCCTTTGCAGTGTAGACCGAGGTAAAGAAGTCATTGAGAACCTCAGCATTTCCTATGTCACTTGTGACCATTTCACCTGTTTCCTTTCTGAGGGGGCCCACACTTTCCCTAGTCTTCTTTTTACCATTAATATATCTGTTAATAAACAGTTAGAACAGACTTCATTTACCTTTCTCCTGTGTGAGGTAGGAGACCTATTAGTGAGAATTAGGTCAGTTTCATGTATACCAAAAATAAGGCAATGGAGAAAATAGTTTCTACTGGATGATTACAAGGCATGAGAATATCGACAAATGTCCCTGCAATTAATTGTTACCAGGATTAACTGAAATTTGGTATGATGAGTGCTGAAAACAAATTATTGTTTTATTGAATGTAAATAAAATAAAGCGAAGATTTTTATTTCTTGTTGGTAGGCATTCGTGATTGTGTTGGAGATATTGCATGTTGCTGAACTTTCTGGGGAGAGCTAGTGCCAGGATGTCTTTTGTTAATCAAGGAGATGATGTCCAGGTATTTTTTTGTGTTGTTGTTGTTGGCATCAGAGAAGCCATCAACCTAGCTTATGAGTTTCAGTGAGTTCCCTATTCACTCATTAAAAAAAAAAAAAAATTGCTGCATCTGGCCTTGCAGAACATATTATGAAGCACTCCAAGAATAGGAGTTTGCCTGAATTGTGGGCTTTACCAGCTCTGAAGATCAAAATGTGACCCAAAAGCAGAAGGGCATGAATCAGCAAGTGCAGTGTATTGTCAGATACTCACTTAGAGAAGTGCCAAGATCAAAACAATTAAAGGAGGAACTAACTCTGTGAGAGCCTTGCTTGCTATCTATGGATATTGGTGATCCACTATTGCTTCCTTTGTAAGTTTATTCTTTACCTGTCTTCCAGTTGACAACAATGTTTTTGTTCATGCAGCTGGTTTGGTGCTTCCATTTGCATTTTCCAGTGCAGAATGTAAATAAAATTGTTAAAAATTAGTATTGATCTTAAAATGGGATTTTCATTGCCTGTTGCTGTTCTAGACTGCTGCCTTTGACTTGCATTCAGAAATCCCATCAATGTTCATGTAGTTTTAAGGAAGAATACATACGCTGAATAATTAAGTACTGTAATTATCAGTTGAGGGGAGCTGAATTAATTTTTAATAGTAAAGGACTGGGATCTGTAAACACAAAGAAGTTACCTATGAGCACCTACATAAAGCTGTAAGTTCTGAACTGATGATATGATGATGGTGGTAAAGATTTGGTTGTTTCTTTCAACTCTAGCGTGAAAATTGTTATATGCAAGAGAATTAGAGGCAGAAATGATATGTTCTACAAATCTCTGTTAACAGTAAAGGCAACATGTTCAAGTAGTCATGAACCATGTCTACAGATGGAAAATTTTCAGGTTGCCATTTTTGCTAATGATGCATGAACACAGTAAAGTTAGCAATAAGAAGAGTCCCTGTAGGCTTCACTTACTAGTAATGTAAACAGTGCCAGGAAGCATTCTTTAGCACTGAAACTCAGTTCTCTGTGTTATTAGACTGTTGGAAAAGTTGCTGACACAATTTCACTTCCATGGCCTGGAAATCCCCTACACAATTCACAGCCATGGTCCACGAATTAGCAGTTTGCAATAACAGGTTGTGAATACTCTGTTGCAGGGTTAAGTGAAACTAATAGCATAGAAGAGGACTGTTCCATGATAGTTGGCATTGGTACTAAGGAACACACTCAAGTACATATTGGTCCTCTTAGACAAGCCACATACTGTCTTAAATCAATCTCAACACCAGCAATTCATAGCTTGTTTATCTGAGTGCTTCTGGGGAATTAATCATGCTTACATTTTTAGAGACTAGGCTGTCAAAGCACCATTAAAAAAGACAACCATGATCTGAATCACCTTGCCTATGTCATTCAGCACCTGCAAGATAATTTTCTGGTGACAAGGACACTGGCACTGCAGAGATATTCTGGATTCACATTCCTAAAGATTAAAGTTTTCATTTACCCACAGGAGTATAGGAAATGCCAACATTTTCTTTACAGAACCTTGCCAGCATGATTTAAACTGAAGTGACTGCTTCCAGAATACTAAAGCCTAATTTGGTTTCCATGTCTAACTCACTGTCAGGTATCTCAATGGAGACTTATCACCTATGGTACCTAAAATGATCATTATTTTTTTCCTGACAATTAGAATCAAATGCAGAAGTTAATCTAAGATAAGGCCACCAGCAGTCAGAAACCGATCTTGGCTTGTCATCACCTTTGTTTAGGACTGAACTCCGATCCATTGGCAGTCTTCTAAATCAAAATGTCACTCAGAATATTCAAATTGGATGTAAAATGAAAGTCCATATCATCCTTTCTGGCACTGTAACAAGTCGTTAGATCAAGTGGAAGAAAAGAGATAACACAGTATCTCTTTTCTTTTATTCAATATCACAAAGCAAGTACTTGGGAGATTGCTCACTTACCTTTTGCCTGCCATCAGATGTTTTGCACTGTGGAGGTATCAGCAACGTCATTAGCTGTTGCCAAAGAGATTCAGGAAGGCAGTGTGTAGGAAGGAAAGGAATTAGAGGCTTTGACTTTAAAAATGCATGGTTAGAAATGTGTGGGCATGTGATCCACTGAATAGAGAGGATGTTGGTCAGCTGGTAACAACTCAAAGCAAAGACAGTCCTTGCTGCCCTTTTGGAACTCCCCTAAAATGGCAACAATGGAAGATAAGCAAAGTGCCAACTGGAATAGAAAAGAACAAAAAGTTCCAGTGTGGAGGCAGAGCAAGTGAGCTTGCAGGGAAGATAAAGCATCTGTGGGATTACTGTGAAATACAGACCTCATTCAAAGTAGGATGGAGAGGTGACTGGGGGAGTAAGATGAACAAAGAGAGGACAGGGAATGATGACTAACAGAATGACTAGAAAGAGCTATTTCTTGAATGACCTATGGAGACCTGTAATGACATACCTTATACTGTCAGGAGTAGTTGTTAGTAGCACTAGTAGAAAAGGAAGCTAAATGAACTGTTAAGTTTGGGCTACTGACAAGTGCTCAGACCCCAGACTGCTTAAAATTTTCTCTAGCAAAGGCACTGATTGGCTCCCAGACTGCTGCTGTCAGGAATGAGACCAGGGACTGAATGCTCCTTTTCCCTCTTAGGGTGGTCTTGCTGCTCTGAGTGAGCTGTGTGTGTGGCAGAGACCCTCTCCCTGCCACTGCTTGTCTTGTATCTATTCTGCAGACAGAAGGCCTCTGTCTGCAAACTTGTTAAACTGGCATCTTCTATCAGCAGCAGATTCACTAAAAGAAACATGTAGGAAGGGAGAGTTTATTTTGCTGATGCTCTTTATTTTAATCATACAAAGAAAATGACATTTTTTTTATATAGAAGCCATTAGGGATGCAAGAAGAGTCGGTTCCTAGCTCTGGGGTTCTTTCTTTTAACCAGACTGTAGCAATGCAAATACAGCCCATCATGATATTTATATCTTTAATTCTCACTTTAACCACATTACTAACACACTGATGGGCCCCTTGTTCTTCATTTGTCTATTTCCTTAAACTTTCTGCCCCCTTTTTTATTTTTTTTTTTTTTTCTGTCATGTGTTCAGTTCTTGAAGGTCAATCAGACATCATGGATAGAGCCATTCTGTTCAGGGACTTGCAAGCAGCTTGTTTATGAATGAAGAAGGCTTTGTGAACTTCCAGGGACCTGCTGAGCTTTTTTATAAAACTACCAGTGGGACAAGGAGCTTGGGAAAGTAAAAGCCTCTTAAGGAAACAGAAAATGGAGGCGCATTGCCAAAAAAACCTGAGCTGACATTTCAGTTTTTCAGAATCTTGTCCAAGTAACAAGTTTCTAGAAAACAGATCAGGTATCTGCACAAAGAGGGTTCAAGACTACTGTATGTCAGCATAGGGCATTATGTATGCTAGGAGACTGCCACAGCAAGCTATTAAGTCAAGATTTGACCATAAAGATGTCATTAAATGATCAGGAAGACCAGAGCTTTGTGGAACAGAAAACAGCAAGATAAATTAATCTTAAAGAAAAATGATTATGGGACTATTTCTGCCACGGCAGTAGCAGATGTGTATTGACCTAATATTGATTGTCACAACTTTTAAACCAAATGTTTCCTGTGTAAATATCAGTGCTTTGTGTGACTGAAAAGACATTCTTCCATGAAAGGCATACACAAGCATTTCTGAAAAAAAAGGAAAAATGTAGAAATCACCAAGTAAACACAGGTGAAGGCAAACAATTTGGACTCTAATGCAGTTTCTATCTCCTGCAGATAATTGTGAGGTTAATATTTCCTTCATCCTAATACCCTGGATATCCTGTGGAATTATTAAACGTGTGTCTAGATTTTATATATAAATTTAGGAGGTTACATGAACTCCTATACTGAGATTTTGGTTGCCTTGATAAGATCTTTTCATCTGCTATCATCTCTACAGAATTTTGTAATTTTGAAAACATCCAAGATGCTGATAGTTTCATTTCAGAAATTGCTTGGGAGTTTTGGGTAGGGAAAGGTTAGTATCAGGCAGGTAGAAATTGGAGGAGGAACCAGAAATAAAATTGATTACTGTGTGCGTACTGTGCATTTTTACTATTTTATTTCTGATACAAAATTAGCAGCATGCATATTGGCATTGTTGGTTCATACAGGCAAGGAACATAAAAAACTCTTTACATTCCAGTCATGCTGCTTTCGTGTGTAGATATGGCACTTCAGGGACATGGTTTAGTGCTGTACTTGGCAGTGCTATGTTTACAATTAGAGTCACAGACCTTTATCATCTTCTCCAACCTAAATGATTCTATAATTCGATGATCCTATGTCCTGTGCCATCTGGGATACCTCTAAATAAAAGAACATTTATTTTAATTTCAGACTTGATGTTTTAGCTGGCTGACTGAAACAGCAATTTTGGGAAAAACCCTGATAATATCCTAGATCTCTCATTTAAAATATACTCACTGTAGACTTTAACTGTCAAGCTCTGGAACACTTGTGTGTTAATTTTTGCCCCAAATGGTTTCGGCTAACATAAAATTGTCTTTAGAGGGGAAGACAAAAGGCTCAACTCTGACAAGAGAAACTGATTTAAATTTCAATTGTATTTTTTTCAGCAGCACCTTGGGAAAAAAGAAACTGTGAGAATATAGTTAATATGTACCAAACATCTCCTGCCTAATTTCATTGAATGAACTAAACTTTTCCAGCACAGTGTGCAAAATAAAATAGTAATTCTCTAGCATATTTTGAGCATGTGACATTCCAGTTCTAACAGATAATTCTGGCAAAGTCTTGTAAGTATTCTAAAAAATATAAGGCAATGCTATGCCGAATGGCTGTAAGATTAATAATGGTCAGCTTGTACAGCTTAGGGTGAAAAATCACTTTAAAATGTGATCTTTGTTTTGATATTTCATAACACATTAAAAATGCAAATTATATCTCTCATGCTCCGGCTGTACTCAGTGTGGGTGTGGGTTTCCCTCTATGTATCCATCCTGTTTCATATCCAAAATTATGAAATTAATTTAGATATTATCTATTTTCTCACTTGTGATTGCAGGCCTTGGAAAAGCTGGAGATAAAAACTCACTAATCAAAGCCAGAGCAAATTTTCAAGTGATGGAATAGCTTTTGAGCTGGACTTTAAGATCAATGACAGTTTTCTTGAGAAGAGACTACTATGCAACTGAGTAACAGAATGAAGAAGGAAGTTTTATTCTGTATAGGTGTTAGAATGGAGGAAAGGAGACTATTATGTATTTATTGCCTTGACTGATATCCCCAAAACTGGCAAACCTAAAATGTTCTTGGAGGGAAGATCAACACCACAGAGGTCTTTGAATGCTCTTCCCAAGAAGGAAGAAAATTGGTTGGAAATGGGTGGACCACCAGATGGATAAAGAACTGGCTTGATGGCCACACCCAAAGAGTGGCTGTCAGTGGCTCCATGTACAAGTGGAGGCCAGGGACAAGCAGAGTCCCTCAGGGATCAGTCCTGGAACCAGTCTTGTTCAGCATCTTTGTGGGTGACATGGACAGAGGCATTGAGTGCACCCTCAGCAAGTCTGATGATGACACCAAGCTGTGTGGTACAGAAGACAGGCTGGAGGGCAGGGATGGCATCCAGAGGGACGTGGACAGGCTGGAGAGGTGGACACAACCCAGCCTCGTGTTGAAGTTCAACGAGACCAAGGGCAAGGTCCTGCATCTGGGTCGAGGCAATCCCAAGCACAAATCCAGGCTGGGCAGTGACAGTCTGGAGAGCAGCCCTGCGGAGAGGGACTTGGGGATGATGGTGGCCGAGAAANCCAGAGGGACGTGGACAGGCTGGAGAGGTGGACACAACCCAGCCTCGTGTTGAAGTTCAACGAGACCAAGGGCAAGGTCCTGCATCTGGGTCGAGGCAATCCCAAGCACAAATCCAGGCTGGGCAGTGACAGTCTGGAGAGCAGCCCTGCGGAGAGGGACTTGGGGATGATGGTGGCCGAGAAACTCAACGTGAGCCAGCAATGTGCACTTGCAGCCCAGAAAGCCAACCAGATCCTGAGCTACATCAGGAGCAGTGTGGCCAGCAGGTTGAGGGAGGTGATTCTCCCCCTCTACTCTGCCCTGGTGAGACCCTACCTAGAGTACTTCATCCAGTTCTGGAGCCCCTATTACAAGAGAGATGTGGACATGCTGGAGCTTGTCCAGAGAAGGGCCATGAGGATGATCAGAAGGCTGGAGCACCTCTGCTATGAGGACAGACAGAAAGAGCTGGGGCTGTTCAGTTTGGAGAAGAGGAGGCTCCCAGGTGACCTTATTGTGGTCTTCCAGTATCTGAAGGAGGCCTACAGGAAAGCTGGGGAGGGACTTTTCAGGCTATCAGGTAGTGAGAGGACTAGGGGGAATGGAGCAAAGCTGGATGTGGGGAGATTCAGATTGGATGTGAGAAGGAAGTTCTCCACCATGAGAGTGGTGAGGCCCTGGAACGGGTTGCCCAGGGGGGTGGTTGGGGCCACTTCCCTGGAGGTGTTTAAGGCCAGGCTGTATGAGGCTCTGTCTAGCCTAATCTAGGGTAGGGTGTCCCTGTCCATGTCAGGGGAGCTGGTACTAGATGATCATTGTGGTCCCTTTCAGTCCTGGCTGATTCTATGATTCTATGAAATTGGCTTAAAGGTTCAAATCAGTATGCAAATCAATTTGTGGGTTTAGACTGACAATGGAAGACTGAAGCCAAATTACAGTGACTTCTGCAAACTTTCCTTGGAGGGCCAGGGAAAAAAATCCTGATCTATACATCTACTGCCCCAGTGAAAACACACTTCTTCCTTGAGTAACTGAAGTCTCACTGACACCCATGTAACAATTCCAGTTGATTTAAAGGTGAGGCTTGACTGACAATTTTGTATGTTGTCTTGCATCTGCTACCAAAGTTTCTTGCTGTTTCAAAGGTCCAGCCTGATGAATTTGCTGCTAAGAATTCCATCTGCACTGAAACTTGCCATATAAGGATTCAATTAAGAGAGCAGATTTTTATTTATGCTAAAATCTGTTCTGCTGTTTGGAAGCTATTTGAAGACATTATGGTTACTAATTGATTCAATATTTTTTTACAAACATCGACATGGTTGAGGCCTTGCTATTTTTCATAGACAAAGTCAGCACCACAGTTGTTTTTCACATTCTTTACAAGGTCTTTGCAGCATATGTGATACAAACCCCTCCTTCCTCTGCTTATCTCCTATGAGCTTAACGTAGACTTGGCAGAGTTTTCTTAGGCATGTGCATATATTCAGAAGGGGTGGGCTCTAATAATCACGCAAGCCTCTCCTTCCTTCCAGTTCTGTTGTCTCCTGCTCAGATCCTGATGTTAAAAGTACTTGACTGCTGAGCTGCTCAGTGTGTTCTGATTGTCTACCATGTATTGTAAAAGGGCAGGAAAATGTTCAGCCCACCTTGCAGCACCAGAGAAAGAGGTACTCCTGCCAGCTATGGTGCAGGATTAGCTTTCAGTACTGTAGCTAGGAGACTTGGACTAAACTGCAGACACCAGGTTCCTGAAAGTTTTAGGGCCACCAAGCTAAATTAGCTGGTGGCAATAGCAGTAAAAAGGCTGGTGCAATTTCTGTTACAGTAGAGTGAGCATGTAAAGGAAGTATTGAGCTTCTAAAAAAGTCTTTATCATGGTAGCCACAGTAAACATCCTTGCCTCCCTTTGCTGTGGACTGGAGAATAGTAATATGCACCTAAGGGCTTTGGATCACAGTCAAACATGACTCTGAAGTGATGTTCATCTACAGAAAATGCCAAAGGTGATGCAGAATGGCATACTGGTGCTGAGGGGAGGATAGAATTTGCTGGGACTTTGCAGAGGACCAGGTAGAGAAAATAACATAGTAGATTTCATAAGCTAAATACTTTGCAGTTCCAATCCAGCAAACCCACAAATAACTCTGTTTCACACTTGAGAAATGTCAAGACTCCACCAGAATGGTCTCACTCAGTGCATGTTCTCCAGTTTGTCAAACAGTCTCACCTTTGCACCCCAGTTGCTTTGTTGCTTCCCCTGTTGTTCCTAGCTTTGCTTGTTATGCTACCTCCCCTTACTGCTGTTTTTCTCCCTGCTGCTCCTAAGAACAAGGGATGATGGCAGGTAGGGACCTGGGTTGGGGCAGTTGTATGAGTGGCTGAGTGGGGCTTTGCTGTGGCTGGACCTAAAACCACAAGTACCTTTTACTCTAAAAAAAAAAAAGAAAAACAAAAATCCAAACCCTGGAAAATTTCCAGAATGTCAGTCTTATTCTAGTAGAATAATTTATTGAACGGATCATGCTAACCTGCAGTTTTGTGCACTCTACTTCAAGTCATGAATTTTGAAGAAATCTAGTCTAATAGAATATGAAAACTGTCAAAAAGATAATTCTTGAGGAGATGGATGGTCTGTGTGGAATCAGAAAACCAGGACTCCTTCCTTACAGTTTTTTAACCTGTGTAGGTCTTGATGCCTTCAGAAATGGCATGCTTATTTTGCTCCTTGGTTGCAACAGTAACAGGGATTGCCCTTCCTCTGCTTAAAAGATGTGCTTGAACAGCTGCTGTTCAAAGACAACTGTTGCCTGGCGGTGCAAAAACACTTCTGTTAAGCTACAAATAAGATACTGACCTTCACTATGTGGAAATGCAAAAAGACTCAGTTTCCGTGCTGACTATTCAACAAAAGTACATCAGACCTGATCTATATGAAGGAAACATGAAGAACTCTTGCTCTTTAACTCCAAATTGCTATCTCTGGATGATTAGAGGTTGCATTATCCTAGGTGTCATAGACTCATAGAATGGTAGGTGTTGGAATAGACCTCTGGAGATCATCTAGTCCAACTGCCTTGCTAACACAGGTATACCTAGAGAAGGTTGCACAGGAGCGCATCCAGTTCAGCTTTGAAAGTCTCCAGAGAAGTAGAGCTCACAACATCTCTGCTCAGGAACCTGAGCCTGTTTCAGTGTTTCATTACCCTCAAAGTGAAGAAGTTTCATCTTAAGTTCAAGTAAAGTCTCCTGTGTTTTAGTATGTATGTGTTTTTCCTTGTTCTATCACTGAGAAGAGCCCATCCTCATGACCTGGGAGAACCAAGTCTGTTCTGTCTGAAGGAGATTAAGGAAAGCCCTCATTGTTCTCTAAAACTACTTGAAAGGAAGTTGTAGCTAGGTGAGGGATGGCCTCGTCTCCCAGGTTACAAGTGATAGGATGAAGGGAAATGGACTTAGGTTCAATCAGGGAAGATTTAGAGAGTTAGGGTTGTTGAGCCTAGAGAGGGTTCTGGGGAGACCACATTATTGCAGTCTTTCCATACTTAAAGAGAAAGATAGGGACACTTTTTAGCAGGGTTTGTTGCAACAGGACAAGAGGTAATGATTTTCAAACTATTCCTATTTAGGCTAGGAATAAGGAAGGAATTTTTTTATAATGAGGGAGGTGAAACTCTGGCACAAATTTCCCAGAAAACCTGATGGCATTTAAGATGTTCCTGCTCACTGTAGGGAATAAATTACCTTTAAGAGTCTCTTCCAACCAAAATCATTCTATGATTTGCATGGATTTTCTAAGAAATTCTCAAAAGCAAAGGGCTTCTTTCTATACCAGTAATATTCTTTTGCAGCAGTGGGATTTTAACATGTAGGATAAGGCTTGATGGGTAAAACAGACCATCTCCAAGTGTTAGAAGTGATCATTTTCACACTCTAAAGTGAATATGAAAGTCTCTTTGTAGGTCTTATTTAGCACTTGTCACTGAGTTGCCATTAGGTTAATGGGAGCTTTGCTTAGCTTGAAAGAGCATGGTTTGGCCTATGAGAAAGTTTAGGCTTGGTCCTATTCTTTGAATGCCTACTAAAAGAAAAGCATCTATAAAATATTGAGACTATGAAAACTCAGTGCTCTGTTGTTACATTTTGCTTGGGGTTTTGTTATTGTATTTTACTGGCATTTTTTTTTGTTCTGTTCTTAAATTTTTAAAACAAGAATTGGCCCAGGCATTTGTATAATGTGTGATTAAAGCTTACAGGATGCAGATGGTTATTCAGAGAAGCAGATGATGGCAGCATCAAGAAATCACTCTTAATTTTTCTAACACCTCAACTGAGAGCCCCTAGTTGGATGAAATGTTCCCTTCTTATTGCCTAGGAGTAGTTTCTGCAATTGGCAAAATTGCCTGTTATTGTTTGAATCTCCTGCGGTAGGTTTTATATGTTTGAGAATTGACTGGAAAGAAAAGCAGTAGCTTTCCCAAGTCGCTGTTTCATTCACACAGACCTAGCTGTAGGTATGGGATTAACAGGGTCTGACATGAATGGAGCTCCTTCTCTCTCAGGCTCACTGGAAAACAAAACACATACCGGCATACATTTGAGCAACTGTGAGTTGACTTTGGAGAGCCCTGGTATTTTTACACGATAACAGTCCATTGGATTCCCTCATAAGTCTTTCAGTTCTTCATTACATAAGGATTTTTCCTGAACTGTAGGGCAGAGAGCAGCATGTATGTAATCCCTGTTTCACACTAATGCATCACATGTGCTTTGGATTTCAAATGTCAATATTTGAAGGAACATACAGTAAGGTTCTTTCTATGAGCAGGGGTTAGATTCTCACACTTGCCACCCTTCACAGACTGTCCATAATTCACTGAAAATGGGCTTTGCTTTATTTAAATTTTTGTATTTTAAAGTTTCATCTTTACGTTTAAGTACTCCAGAAACAATCCAAAGAACTACAACATGCCTTTCTTATAGGCAAACATTACTGTATAGTTTGAGGTTATTTCCTTGTGTAACTCTTTTAATTTGAAGAGCCTTTCTTATAGGCAAACATTTCTGTATAGCTTGTAGTTATTTCCTTGTGTAATTTTTTTTTAATTGATCTTATTGTTCATATTTTCATTGAGTGTAAATAAATCAACACATCTGCACTGATTTCAGTGGCAACACTGATATACAACAGCCAAAGGATTAGTCTAATCTGACTCATGTCATACATTTAATCAGAGAAATGTGTAACAATATTTTCAGAAATGACTCTTTATTAACTGTTCATTTGTCTGGTATATTTACCATGGTCTGACACTGTAATGTTATAGAGGAAAGTGATAAACTATCTGGTGTTGCAGGTGCAGAAATGATTTATAGGCTTGTGTAACCAAAAGACGTGTGGTGTAGGCCCTAAAAGTAAGCACCAAGTCTCCTTGGTGCCATACAGAATTTAGAGTTAAGTGTCAATGCTCCTGGCAGGCCAAGGTAGATGTCTCAGAATGGGAATTGAACCAACCAGTGCTGGAAGCAGAAAGCCATGTATAAAGCAACCAGTTGGAAGTGTTAAGTGTGGAGCCCTCTTTGAAACAGAGATTTGTATTCTAGAGAGCACACAAGTTCTTCCACCCACTCAGGATGCAGTGACATGAATCATCTCATGAATATAGGGACCTACAAGACTTTTTCCAGAGAACTGAGCAAGGGTCATTGTTTTCTTTTAAAACACAACTGCAAGCAAAGTAGGACATGCCTTTTATGTAAGAACAGAGTAGCTAGTAATTTAACCCAGAAAGGAGGAGAGCTGAGTTCTGTGCTTCCCCACCCCTGCTGAAGTCTAATGGGGTCCAGCATGTCAGTTAATAATGAAGCTACATTCTAGTGTGAAGAGGAGTTAGTTTTGATCCATGCAGAAGCTTTTCCATTGCATTTGGACTTCGATAAACATCTAAATGTCCTTAGATAATCTGTGAAAGGACTATGTTCTCCTTTTAGTAACACCATGGCAAAACTAGTCATATCACTAGAGTTTAAAAGCAGGTGTTCGCCTTGTCTGTCTCAATTATTTCACCTGCTTGTGTTTCAGCCTTCAAAGATCTCCGAAGAAGAAGAAAGTGCCCAGTTTCTAAATCTGATGTTAGCATTTTTCCACAATCCATCTGTAAAGAAATAATGAAAACCTAGAAAGTAACATTCTCAGTGAGAATTGAACTATTTTTCGCTTTTTTCTTTTTTTTCTTTTTTTTTTTTTTTTTTTTGTGCTCACAATGAAATGCTTGTGAGTGCTCATAACAGCAGACAGCTTCTGTTAGTTGCCTTTCGCCTGCTGAGTTAAACAGAAAGAAAAATGTTAATGGTCAGAGCTTGTCAGCAGTACATTGCCATTCACGTTTAGTCACACTTCACTATTGTTTTGTGTAGTTGTTAGGATATAGATATTTCTAAGGTCAAAAAGGGAGTAGATTTATCCCTCTGGAAACTTTAATGAAGTTTCAGCTCATGTAAATCCTGCAATGCACAAAAAAACCCCCACAAAACAAACAAAAACAACAAAACAGTCCACTGACTTCTAAAAATGTAGCTCAATGGGAAATGTGAGAATTTCTGAATTGTAATATTTGCTAATTATTTTATAAATGTATATTTCCACTGTAGCACAATTAAGAATATGTTCTATTTTGTTATTTAGTTCATCAGGAAGGCTGGACCTACTTCAAGAAAGAATTCTTGAAGGCACAGGATTGGGTTGCCCCAACATGCAGGGAGGTGAGCGGATGAGGGAGACAGCCAGATTGGACAGGCAAGGAGCTTCTAAAGGAATTAAGGGGGGAAAAGAGGGTGTATCACCTGTGGAAAAAAGGGGAGGTATCCTAGGAAGAGTTTAAGGACGTTTCTAGGTCTTGTAGGAAAAAAAATAGAGAAGCAAAAGTGCATATAGAACTTAGACTGGCCACTGCTGTAAAGGAGAATGAAAAATGCTTCTATAAATATATCAGTGGCAAAAGAAGGGTCACGAACAACCTCCACTCTTTATTGGATGCAGAGGGGAATATAGTAAGAAAAGATGAGGAAAAGGCAGAGGTACTTAACACCTTCTTTGCTTCAATCTTCAATAGTGGGACAGATTGTCTCCAGAACAACTGGCCTCTTGAACTGGCAGATGGAGCCAGGTACCAGTATAGTTCCGCTGTAATCCAGAAGGAAGCAGTAAGGGACCTTCTGAGCCACTTGGATTCTCACAAGTCCGTGGGACCAGATGGGATCCATCCTAGGGTGATGAGAGAGCAAGCAGATGAGCTGGCCAAGCTGCTCTCTATCATCTATCAACAGTCCTGGCTCTCTAGAGAGGTCACTAATGACTGGAAGCTGGCCAATGTGGTGCTCATCCACAAGGAGGAACCAGGACATGTTAGCCTGATGTCAGTGCAAGGCAAGGTTATGGAACAGGTCATGTTGAGTGCATGGGATTGTGCCGAGCCAGCATGGGTTTAGGAAGGGCAGGTTCTGCCTAACCAACCTCATCGCCTTTTATGATCAGGTTGCTGGCCTGGTGAATGCAGGGAAGGTTGTGGATGTAGTCTACCTGGACTTCAGCAAAGCCTTTGACACCGTCTGCCACAACAAGCTCCTGACAAAGCTGGCAGCTCATGGCTTGGACAGATTCACTCTGAAATGGTCAAGAACTGGCTGGAGACATGGGCCCAGAGAGTGGTGGTGAATGGTGCCACATCCAGTTGGTGACCAGTCACTAGAGGTGTGCCTCAGGGATCAGTGCTGGGCCCCATTCTGTTCAATATCTTTATTGATGACCTGGATGAGGGAATCGAATCCATCATCAGTAAGTTTGCAGATGACACCAAGTTAGGTGTCAACACCAGCAGGTGTGGATCTGTTGGAGGGTAGGAGGGCTCTCCAGAGGGACCTGGACAGGCTGGATGGGTGGGCAGAGGCCAATGGGATGAGATTTAACAAGGCTAAGTGCAGGGTTCTACACTTTGGCCACAACAACCCCAGGCAGCACTACAGGCTGGGGACAGAGTGGCTGGAGAGCAGCCAGGCAGAGATGGACCTGGGGGCGCTGGTAGATAGTAGGCTGAACATGAGCCAGCAGTGTGCCCAGGTGGCCAGGAGAGCCAATGGCATCCTGGCCTGTATCAGGAACAGTGTGGCCAGCAGGACAGGGGAGGTTATTCTTCCGCTGTACTCAGCACTGGTCAGGCCACACCTTGATTCCTGTGACTAGTTCTGGGCCCCTCAATTCAACAGAGATGTTGAGGTACTGGAATGTGTCTAGAGAAGGGCGATGAAGCTGATGAGGGGCCTGGAGCACAGCCCTGTGAGGAGAAGCTGAGTGAGCTGGAATAGTTTAGCCTGGAGAAGAGGAGGCTCAGGGGTGACCTCATTGCTGTCTACAACTACCTGAAGGGAGGCTGTAGCCAGGTGGGGATTGGTCTCTTCTCTCAGGCAACCAGCAACAGAGTGAGGGGACACAGTCTCAAGTTGTGCCGGGGGAGGTATAATCTGGATATTAGGAGGAAATTTTTCACAGAGAGAGTGATTTGCCATTGGAATGGGCTGCCCAGGGAAGTGGTGGAGTGTCCGTCCCTGGAGATGTTCAGGAAAAGACTGGATGGGGCACTTAGTGCCATGCTCTAGTTGATTGGATAGGGCTGGGTGATAGGTTGGACTGAATGATCTTGGAAGTGTCTTCCAGCCTGGCTGATTCTATGATTCTGTGATCAGCAAATCTCACTTGGTCTCCCTTCAGAAGGAGGAATCATGTGATTACTGCTGTCCTCTGTGCATCTTTTTTGTTTGTACTGTGAGATCTTGCAAGTAGAGACAGTCTCTTCCTATGTCTTGAGAAGATAACTTAGTCCATCTGGATGCATGATCTGATTTTTTAATTTGTTATGTGGAAGCTACAATGATGACTCGAACCTGACTGCTGTTTTATAGGTATAGCTCAGAATCTTACACTCTTTAGATGAGGACAAAAATTTATTTCCTCTAGAAATCCCGTTTTAATTAGCATCTCCTTTAAAGCTCTTTCATTCTTGCTCAAGTTTCAAATTTGACATTAGTCAGCAGTAGGCAGTTGATAATTTGACCAAATCTGAAGTTGCAGAACTTGGTGAGGAAGAGACAAAAGTATGTTTTGAAGTTGGTTCATTACTTCCTTTTTCTGCCGTTGCCCTGGCCTATCAAGGATACGGAGATGGAGATGTTAGAGTGCTACGTAAAATCTGTTAAACCATACACCTAGACCCTCATAGGCTGCTAAATCAGAGTCCTTGAGCTGTTGAAAAACATGTTTGGACAGCGAGTGAGCTAGAAATTTTGGAATAGCATGCCAGGAGCCAATATATTCCCAAGTAGGCAACCCTTGCTGGTGTTTTCTTGAAAGTTCAT
Source organism: Psilopogon haemacephalus (assembly GCA_013396835.1). Classification (NCBI taxonomy): domain Eukaryota; kingdom Metazoa; phylum Chordata; class Aves; order Piciformes; family Megalaimidae; genus Psilopogon; species Psilopogon haemacephalus. The sequence goes on along the minus strand of VWZI01021440.1, from coordinate 237,978 downwards.
TAGGCATCTGGTTCTAAGTGGTTATAAGCAGCAGAGACTCTATAATTATAGGGATGAAGAGGATGACCTCTCTAAGGCACAAAGAGAGTTAACGAATGAGAGATCTTTGCTTGAGTGCATTTTCCCATTCCTTGCTAGGAAAATATATATAGGGTTGTCAAATCCTCAAATAAGAAATCAAACCACAAAAATCAATCAGGAAATAATCTTTTCATGACAACCCAAAGAACCACAGGGCTTTTAAGCACATGAAGTTTGGAGATTATTTTCTTCACATCTTGGATTTCTGAAAGTAAAGTTTATTTCTTCCTGTCAGAGTTAAAAACAAACACTCAGACTTGTAAGTCCTGTGAGATACGTGATTTTACTGTTCTTGTTTTGTGGCCCAGTATGAGTTGCAGCAATCAGTGACACTTACCTGAAATTGCAGTGTGCTTTTAAAGACACCTCATGTTATTTCTACTACTGGTTTGAAATGTAAAAGTCTTTCAGAAGCTATATTGCTCCTGATGTTAGCAGGTAGGCCAGGATGAAGCCATCTCCCAGTTTTCTCTTGCTATGAATGGGAGAGGTGAAGTGTGCAATAGCAAAGTATAAAGCCTTGCTAATAGTTCCAATGTGAGTTCTGTGTCCTTTCATAAAGGAAGAAAGAGATAAGAGAACTGGATTTTAGACAGAAACTTTTATATGCAGAAAGGCACTGTAAATACTAAATAGATGTTCCTTTCATGAGCCATTTCCTCACAGTGGCAGTACTAAGAGGATGGTAAAATGTAGCATTTCCTATCTCAGTGTAACCTGTGTCTTAAAGTATCATTTTTCCTGTACATCTGAATCTAAACCATTCCAATATGAGAGAAGTAACATTTTTTTATCAGCAACAGCTGTTCATTATTGAATGATTCTTTTAACTTCAGTACATGAAGTTGTAGGGGGTGAGATACTCTAATTACTTGTCCAGTTTTAAAATTTACACATCAAACGAAGAGTCAATGAGCTTGTACTTCATTGAGCTGCATTAATCTTCACTATGAGCCTTATAAAAAGCCCATTTAATAAAGAATGTGTGAGAACACAAGCAGGGTGTCCCCATTTTCAGACTACAGTGTACAAAGCCTTTGCACAGCACTCAATATTGGGAGCTGCTTGGAAATTCAGGCAGGTTTACCCTTAGTATCCTACTCTTTGGCCTCTGCTCTGCACCTCCTGTCTGTAAGGCATTTCATAAGCCACAAGGGCTTAAGTTTTCCTGTCAGCCTAAAAGTGTGTGAGCCAGTAAGCATGATAAGATTCTTCCCCATTCCTTCTGGGAGAGTTGTGGATCCAGTGATATAGTGCAGAATGACCTAGATAGAAACAATGTCTTTGATTTGTAGGAAGAGGCATTAATAGAACATTTTTTTGTGAGAAGAAAGATCTTGGCTGGTAAAAGAATTGTTTTAAACTTCCTGTTTTAAATTTCTGCTTGATGCCAGAACACAGTCACAGAAATGGCAAGAAGAGTAAGGAAACTTCATTATTTCCATTTAGAAACTTAATGTTACTTTCCCTGAGATGTCTGAGGCCGATCAGCAAATAAAAATATTGGGTTTTAAAAAAACATATATATTTCAAATTCTGTTTCATCTCAACCACTGCACTGTGTGAGAGTGAATTAATAACTCCCAGTAAAACATTTCTAGATGAAAGAAATATAAATGTATTGGCCAGCATATAGTGCAACACAAAGATTTTGCATCTCTTTTTTTCCAGTCCTTTGCAGTTTGAAAAGCTTGACTGAAAGTCTTGAACACCTGCCTTAGATCAAAAGGCTCAAGAAGCTCAAAATGTTAATCTTATCTAAGTTATAACAAAACATCCACAAGAGGGAGAGACCTTTGTTTTAATCTGTTAATAAAAAATACTTTAAGAGTTTACATAAAAGAATGTAATTCACTAATGCAATAACTTGCCAGAAGTACGGTGGATTCTATAGCACTAGAAGGTACTTGAAAAGACACTCATAACTTTAAAAGGTATACCACAGATTAACCATGTGCTCTACTATTGTTGCATAAATCATCATGTGGATTTGTACAGAAGATCGTAGTGGACCCATAAGGTTTTAAATATTGTCTATCTATGAACAAGAGTATGCCTCAGATAATGCAAGATTAAATATCCTGCAGGGCTCTGTCTCCATGTTTATCCCATATTCTGGAACTTTTGTGTTCTGCCAGCAAAACATTCAGAGCTGTCATGCCAGAGTGCGTAATGTACCTTGCTACAGCCCTGGGTCACTGGCCACACAAATCACGTACTTTAAACGACTTACAGAACAGAAAGCTTAAAGATGGACTTTCTTCCACTACTTACTTTCTTCCACCCAATGGCTCACTTGATAAATATGGAGTTTCTGGCAGGCTTTGGATTTAATGGCTCCAAAATTCATGTCCACAGTGAGCAGGGGGTTTGTGTACGTTTCCTCTCTTTTTTGGTTGTTGTTGTTTTTTGTTCTTAATGGCGATTCTGATGTCTGAGTGAAAAAGACCTAGCACCTAGAAACTCTGCTTTATGATTTCTAGTGCCTAGCACCTCTGTTAATTGAGTCTCCTCGAGGCCTTTCTGGTACCACGTAGTTGTGCCAAGCCACATTAGCTCAACTTTACATCTCCTGGCCTGTGCCTCCCTTGGGGCACAAAGCCACGTGTTCAGCTCCCAGCACTGACAAATGAAGGTAAACACTTCAGGATAAGCAAGTCTAATGCTCCTTATTTGCACACCTATGGAAAAATCAAAGTCAGCCATTCATCTCTGCTGTTTGGTAAACACAGAAGCACACTGGGCTGCACTGCATGTGGTTCCCCAGGGGACTGTTTTCATAAGACTTCATCTGAGGATTTTTGTTGCTGATTTTGGAAACATTTTGAGGTTGGATTGCAAATGTGATGTCCTCATTTACAGCCTTCCCTGAACCATAAATTAAGGGATATGTAATTAAATGAAACAGATAGTCAAAACCTTGACTAAGCTGTTTATTGAGCTTCTAAGGGAAAGGGATTCTGTGGTTTCATGAAGAGCTGATATAAAGACCCACTTATGAAATGCAGTTGTCAGGGTTCAGATATGGTGGTATTAATACATGGTAACAGCTAGCACTGTATGCTGCCTGCTAACGAAATCTGTCTGCCAAACTAGACTTGGACTGTAGGACGCTTTGCAGTAGAGAAATGAGAGGTCTTCTACTAAAATTACTGACTTAGATCTCAGTTTCCGCCCCTGCCGTCACCATGAGCCAAACACAAAATCAGTTTTACACCTCCCCTGCCATGCGTGTTTTATCACATTAATTGTATCTTTTTATTAATTAGATGATGTATCACATCTTCTCAGATGATTAAAAATTTAATGAAACAAAAGGTGAATGAGAGGAGAAGAAAAGCATGAATTTTCTTGCTGGAAAAAAAATTCCAGATAGATGTTTCAGAAATATTTCAGCTGGGACACTGCTGCACTTTGAAATTTTGACAAAAGTTTCTGTGAAAAAGTAATCATACCCACAGAACAAAGAAGTAGATGAGATTCTTGTTTCTATTTTTTTTTTTTTAGTTAGATAATATAAACCAGGTAACATTTCTTTCTTTCCCTCCTGTAACATAATTTGGGCAACACAAAACTCTATGACGGTGACCATTACAGTAGTTTGAATTGTTTTTTAAACAGCTTAGTCAAGCACAAGGTGAGAGTTGTCTTCCTCCATCATTTATTTAACTGATGGGGTACTTTCTTCAGTCTCTGCATTGTAGCACGTTGATCTCTGGAGAAGTGAGTGCTACTGTAAGTTGTGAGAGTGCTGGGATTGGATTTCTCCATTTTTCTAGCTTCTAGAACCATCCCTTTGCAAATAAACAGATAGGCCCAAAGAGTGCACTTTAAGTCAGCAAGAACCATATCAAAAGTCAACCCTGGACACTCTTCTGCATAATTTTTTGTGTTGCTTGCTGATGCTTGATCAACTACATAATACATTTGAATGCCACTTTGCCATACACTTATATATAGGGGTGTGTGTGTACATATATATATATATATATATATATATATATGTGGAAAAAAAAAGTGTATATATGTTAATTATATTTATTATACTACTATATACTTTATCTATGCATACAAACAGAATTATAGATCAGATAATACCTAATGCTTTAAGTATAGAAAATGTTATTTGATCTGATGAAAGGGTTTTGTTCTAAGTTTAATTTATTAGAAATCAGGCTTAGAAAATGAGGTATTTGGATAAAAGAAGTCATGGATCTTCAGAATTATACATGCATATTATTTCGTAGAAGTGATGGAACTTAATTTTCATTTCCTCAGGGGTGCAATGTAATAGAAGGATGAAGCTGTGTATATAAAATCTTTTTCATATACAAGTGACAGAAGTTAACATAACACCTGGGTGCTACACAGAAGGATAGCTTGAAGCACTTTCTTTCATTCCAGAAAAGAACACATTTTGAGTTCGCCTTTCTAAAGAGAACAGTATGCTTCCAAATCAATAGACCTTCTTTCTTAAAGATCTGAGCAGGGCTTTGCTAGGAGGAAAATAATTTTATGTAAAGCTGAGACACCAGTAGCCACCAATCCTTGTACTTCATCATGCACCAGATTCCAGACTATGCACTTCACAGAACTCTATGTACATATCTGTCTGGAAGTGACTTGTTTCGCTTCATACATTTGTGATGTGTGTGTGGGACTGCGAAGTGTCAGAGGCTTAACATTCTTCCTGTGATGCCAACAGGCAGGTAGTCAAAAGGGCAGCATTCACAGGCTCTGCTTCAGCTGGAGCTGAAAATTCATCTAAGTTTAAAAGAAGTGGTACACAAAGCTCTGACTTGCTGCTTTTAAAACGTTGCCTTAAATCTAGATGGCACAGCTGATGTTTATCTCTCGTGGAGGGCTGGAGTATTAACAATACCGGTGTGAAATGAATCATGCTGAATAACCAAGAAGTGGTCTAGAAATGTTCGTATTGCAGAGACTGTACAAACAGTGCTGGAGGCAGCACATTCCACTAGGCCTTTTGTGCTCTGCAGAGATTTTGAGTGAATACTTCAATTAAGTATATGCTGACATGTTTTGCTGAACAGGGATTGATTTAAGTAATGCATGCAAATGTTCTGTGAAACTTAAGCCTGTGCTCCAGGTGATAAAAATAGAAATAGCATTTTAAAATGCACTGACAAACTGCCTTTAAAGAATATAGAGAAGGGTGAGAGAAGGGCATCTACAGGTAAAAAAAATCTCACTGATCTGAGGAAGAATTACTGTGCCATGTAATGTGTAAATATCTTAGAAATGGAGAGTTGGGATTACTGACCTCTAAATATCAGTAGAATGTCAGATGCCAAATAAGACAGTATGCACTTGGATTAGAAGGAAAGAGCTGTTTGACTATGGAGCAGTCCTTTTATAAAAGGTCAGGAAGGTTTTGTTGTGTGAGGTTTCTTCAAGTGTTCTACAGGGGAAGCTATATGAAGTGTCTAGTGTGTATTCGTCATCTCCTGAGTTCTCTGATATCTGTCAAACTGGAACACCTCTGGCCAATGATTTATCTTTCAACAGCATCTTAATAATGTAGCTAACTGATAGGAAACTGTGTGCAGCCTGCCTAGCTTTTCTAATGTGGGGGTTTTGTTTGTTTGTTGTTCGGGGTTTTATAGAGAAAAGGAGTCATGCTGCCCAAAGTACTTCATCATTACTCATGTGTACTGTCTCTGGAACTGGTTCTGGTACTCCACTGGAGGTGTCAAGAAGCAGGAAGCACATGGATTTCTGGCATCAAGTTTACATCAAGGAAGGGAAATTCCATAGATGGTGGGGGCAGGTCAGGAAAGGTGGGGAGAAAAGCAAGCCACATTCTGAACATCCACTGCTCAGAGGCCATGCCTTAAATTGGTGGAAATAATATTTGTTTCTTCGAAATGTTTAAATGAGACTGAAAATATGTAATCTTTCAGGTTATTTTGAAAAATAAGGAAAATACGTAATTTTTTAAAAGTAAAATCTGAAAATTTTCAAATGTCTTTAATTATTTTTTTCATCTATACCTATTTCAGACTAAACATATTGGTCAATTTAGCCTAAACTGTCAAATTTCTTCTTGTTAACAGAAGTCCCTTCACATAACTCTTTGTAGTAGCTAATAGGATCCCTGACCTAAAATCTTTGTGTGATTCCAGTTCATCACAGAACAGAGCACAATATCTTTGAACTCCTCTGACCTCTATGAAAACCACACCATAAACTAAATTCCTGGTTTAACTCTATTTTCCCCTGCAGAACCTAACCATTTTCACTGATAGCTATTATCAGAAGTTGTCAGTAAACAGCTTACTTATTGAACTCCTTAAGATCAATGTCAGGGCCTTTAAATGGGTCCATATTGTACCAGTATATTGCTAGAAGCCCCTGTGCAATGTGTTGTCATCTGTCTTTCCGTTACCATGAAAGAGGCAAATTGCTATGTGTTGTTGATTCAGCTGGAGATCTTGTGTGGCCCATGTGCAGTTGGTCACAGGTAGATGTGAGGCAGCAGTGCAGAAAAAATCCTTTATTATTGTGCTTTGACTGATTGCAGGAGTAGAGTTACATCCTAACAACTAGCTCCTGATATATAAAAATTATTCCTGACCATTGGTACTGATTTGGTACCCAGAAACAGAAGAGGACACCAGGAAGATATTGAAGTGGAAATACTTCAATAAAGAGGAATGCCTCTTCATCTATTCCTCAAGCCTTCTTCTGTATTGGTTCTGTCCTGGATTGATCCCACTTCTTTGATAAAAAGAGCTGGTTTTTATAAATTGATGATGTCACAGCTTAATAGCATCAATTGTGTTATGTATGAGAGGACCAGTGTACAGCTGTTGCTCTTAATGTACTGCTTGCAGCAAAATCCACTGCCCTCTGATTCTATGTATACAATATATGTAGATGGTGGGTAAGGCAGATATCCACCAGTGTGGTGAGGAAGGCACTTTATAGCCTTTGCTTTTCTGGTACCTAATCTACTGAATCTGCTGTAGTTTACCAAAGAAACCTCCATCTCCGTTGGACCTTGGGCTTTCATGATAGCATCCCAAACTTATAGAATTATACACTTACTTATCTTTGTGTCCACACAGGATTTTGTACACCTACATATGTTTAGGCTGAGTGCTATCTTCAGAGTTTAGATTCCTATAAGGAAAGGAAAAGGACTTCTCACATCTACAATGTAACAATTAGAAAGGCTGACTGTGGAATCTCACTGCAAACACACTGTCTGGTAGTGAAGATAAGTTTTTTAACATTATTTGAGAATGGCAAGGAAACTTGTTTTCCAGTCTCCACAAGAGACTTTTCCACTTTGTTTACTTCTCCAGCAGAAGAAGCAAGGAATCCAAATAAAATAAATACATCAAAGAAAGAAGGTAAAGGATTACACATAGAACTTGCACACTAGAAGCATTTTCTCTCTTCCATATACTGAAATTCACTTACTTTGTGGATCAAATGCAATGCACCAAGAAGGAGCTCCTTGCAGGTCCTTTCTGTTAGCACCCTTTTTCTGCTGTCATTGCTAGGGATGGTAGGACATCACAGTCCTAAGGGCAAAAATAAGTTCATTGGCCAAACATGCCCATTAAGTGAAAGGGTGCTTAGCTGGAGCAGTCTGCAGTGGTGGTCTCTGAGCGGCCTCTGTGCAGCATCTGATTGCATAACCTCCCTTCCTATATAACTATAAAATATTCGTGCTTGTAACATATTTAGATTTTAGGCTTTCCACAAAGCACAGGCACTTGCCTACAGAAAGACATCCCATAGTCAGGAAAACACCAACAAAACCCAGTCTCATTGTCTGGCACAGACTCATTGTGAAGCTGCTCCACTTCTTAGAGGTGATGAGCACCTCTGGGTTGGTATCTGACAGCTGATATCTAGAATATCAGGCACTCAGTTGTTATACAGGATTCACTTGCAGGGTAAACCTTTAAGTATAAAACCTACTTTTTCCTAACTTGTTATCTCTCTGTACATATTTGTACTGGAGAAAGAGTAACGAGTTAATATTCAACAGAAATCAGTGATGAGTTATAGCCTACACACACTTGTAGTGCAGATAGTTTAAAAGAATAGAACGATGCAGCAGTCAAAGCTAACAGTAGATTTACTCCATTCTGAAAATTCCCTTCTGAAAATGCCCCATCGTACCTACCAGGACAGGCATTCAAACCTTCTCTGTTCTCCTTAGCCGGTAAAACAGCTCCCTCTACTGCAGCTTTTTCTGTAGTCTCCTCCGTATCAGCCTGTGCTTCAGGTTCTTTGCCAACAGCCTCTTTATGAGCTACTTTCAGAGAGCAAACCAGGTATTTTCAAGGCCAGGTGAGATGGCAAATACGTAATGTGAGGAGTTTTTGTCTTTCTGCTTGCACCATATTCCAGTTGTTGACAAGGGTGGCACAAGTCAATGATTATTCCTTTATGTGAGAAAATTTCAGCATCTAAAAGCCTTTATCATAATAGTTAACAAAGAGCAGGCAAATATTGTCTACATACTGGAGTGCTTTCTAAATTTATTTTTTAACTTAGGTAAAATGTATGAGATAAAGAATTTTGAAAACCAAAACGTGTTCAAAAGAGAAAGGAAAGAATTATGAATGGAGCCTGGTTTTGCATTCCAGAGAACAGAAATTTAATTTCTGACCACAGGCTGATTGCTCCATGTCTCCGGGATGGGTTAAGCATTCCCTTGGCAAACAGGTATAGTATGAGAATAAGCCCTATTGTGAATATGATTTGGAGAAAAAGCAGGCCCACAGAGACCCAATATGGTGCCCCCAGTGGTAAAATGTTGATGACTGTTGTTGGTTTAGTCCATAAAAAACCTCAAATCCTAACCCTAACGTTACTTTAATACAACTACATTTTCAAAAGTGTTCACTGAAAAAGTATGCAGACAGGGGTTTACACTTTTTCTAAGCAGCATGCTAAATTTCTGTAATATAAAAATAGACATTAGTTTTCAAACAGTCTTTGATCCATTATGTGAATCTTCTTGGTACATTTGTAGAATGGCTTAAAAAGAAAAGACAGAGCGAATGTGTCCTGTGTCTGATTATTCCCTCCCTTCAGTCACAATGCCTTATCATAAAAACTAGCTGAAAAGGTTATAATTTAATTTCATTGCAAACTCAAATAAGAAGCTGAAAAAATTACACTGCATTATGACAATTCTGGACAAAAAAAAAATACTTGAAACTGTCATTGTTTTGATCAAAACATTTCAGCATGCAGAAATTACAACATTTCATGTTTTTCTCTGCCTTATCTGAAATACTTTGTTGAAATAATTAAAAAATATGAAAATATATAACCATGTGGTAGTAGATAAGTGTTTTAAAAGGTCTTGAAGCAGTCTTAAAAAATGAAATAGTATATATTTCCTGCAGAAAATAATAATAATAGTAATGATACCATTGTGGTTGTTGTTGTTGTTATTTTAGTTTTATTGAGTCAAAGCTGATAACTTTTTAAAGACTTTCCAAAATAGTATTATCTGAGGCTTTCTGGCTTTCTCTTTAGTAAGCAGAGATGCCAGGTCACTTTCTGCCTCCTACTCTACCACAACTGAGATTGGCTCTAAGCTAGGTCACAATTGACTTATGCAGACTGACAGAGAACCCAGGGGAATCTCCGTGTGGATGTGTTGTAGAGTATTGAGAAAGTAGAGCTTTTCAAAAGAAGGGATGGGAAGTCTTAGATGAAATTCTGTGACTTCCATTGTTTGTGGGGTGGGAGAGATTTATGACAGAGACTGATAAAAGAGAAATAAACAAAAAACATGTGGCTGTCTTATTACATCTCTTTCCATCAACAGAGGTTCTGTAGGGACTGAAAACTAAGCATTGTGCCAGCTTATTATGGCAGTTCAGGAAGGAGCTGCAAATTAGGGAGAAGCTGAGACATCTTGTGCTCCCCACTTTTTAATCTGTCTAAGTGAAAAGCAGTGCATCTACCTCACAGCCTGTGATAAAGGGGTAATTAATTGATGTGAGATATGATACTTTTTTCAAAATTAATATTGTTTATTAATTTTCAATATTCAGAACTCTTGCCACCTGGACCACTAATTTTAATAATAAATGGTTCTTTACATTATCATAGAATCAGTCAAGGTTGGCAGGGACCACAAGGATCATCTAGTTCCAACACCCCTGACATGGACAGGGACACCCTACCCTAGATTAAGCTGGACAAAGCCTCATCCAGCCTGGCCTTAAACAACTCCAGAGATGGGGCCTCAACCACCTCCTTGGGAAACCCATCCCAGGGTCTCACCACTCTCACAGTGAAGAACTTCCTCCTCACATCCAGGATGAATCTCACCACCTCCAGCTTTGCTCCATTCCCCCTAGTCCTCTCACTACCTGATAGCCTGAAAAGTCCCTCCCCAGCTTTTCTGTAGGCCCCCTTCAGATACTGGAAGGCCACAATAAGGTCACCTGGGAGCCTCCTCTTCTCTGAACCGAACAGCCCCAACTCTTTCAGTCTGTTATCATAGGAGAGGTGCTCCAGNTAAACATTTAAACCCAATTGAACTGGAAGGGAAAGTTCTTGCAGTCAATATACCACTTGTGATTAATTATACTGCTCGCCCACTAGATGGGCTAAAGGAGCTCCTTTCTGCTTATGGCAGAAGGCAATTGGTAAATTACAAGAGGCTTTAAGTATTTACTCACAAAATGTTATTTCCTGATTCGTGAGGCCAGCAACAGCTTAAGGTGGTATCCAAATGCTTTCAGGGAATTCTGTCGATTGTCTTATTGGCTGGTGAGAATTCTGATTCTTCCCAGGCTGCACAGGCTGTTGGAGAAAGGGGGCAGATGATCCCTGGCCTGGTCCTGGTTTCTCTGGATGATCTCTGCATCTCCAGGACTTCCCGTCTTGGCAGGAGACTTTCAGGTGTAGGCAGGATGTCTTGTGATGTGCAGTCCTGACACAGATGTTATGCTGGCTATGCAGGCCTATTGCATGGAGGTGTTTAAAGCCTGTTCCTAGTAAACTCAAAGCAAGCAGTTTCCAGGCCGTTCAGCAGAACTGACTTACAGTTTATGAAATCATAATGTTGCAGAAGGCAATGGCAGCAGGTGACAGTAGGCAAGCCAGCACAAATACAATAGCAGAGCATGTTGTGTTACCTAGAATAGCCAATCAGAATGGCAGTCAGCCAAGCTTGACCATATTAGGTGAAGCCATAGGCTTGCTTTACCCAAATATGGGAAAAACACAGGCCTTGCACAAGGCAGGCACATGCGAAGTGTTTACCACAAGATGTAAACAGAAGTAAAACAAATCTGGGCAAGACAATGTCCTTAGACTCAGTGGCTCCAGGTTTTTTGTCCTTTTTCTTGCAGTTTCTTCTCCCCACAACAGAAGGAGGGAGAACAGAAAAACATGTCTGGGCAAGCCAGGACATGTATAAGCCTATCTGGTCTATTCAGGCCTACCACAACACAGCCTCATTTACAAATACATTCAAATCAGCTTTGCAGAAATGGTCCCTGACATGCAGGAGAAGAAGTAGGTAAAGGAGGACAGCTGTACTGGTTCCTCTTCCAACCTGGAAAATGATTGATAGAGATCCCTTCCCAACACAACTAATCACAGGAATTGGTTGGATACAGCAGCAGCTCCCCAACACCATCTTAGGATCACTAGGCCCAAGATAGAGACCCAGAGTGAGGGGAGAAGCACAAAATCTTCATGAAGGATTCTTGGACAGATCAAGGCTATGTGAGTGTGTGAGTGTAAAAATACAGAAAAGATGGCTTCAACCCCAACAATAAAGGCGACTTTGGAAAGAGCAGATGTGAGCAGGGCTGGACTGGGGAGAGGAAAAAAGGAAGGCTGTTGCTGAACAAGTTTAGGAGAGGTGAGACAATGAGGAAGATGGGAAACTCTTTATGTGGGATGAAGGAAAATGATACAAGTAATGGACTCTGTATGGGAAGAAAATGAATGAGTTTAAGAAGCTGAGAGATGGAGAAACAGATTCCTTGCAGAAAGAGTTCTGTGAATATGCAGTGCAATCTTCCGATTCAGTCTCCAGAGCAACTGAGTTTCCATACAAGTTCCCATTAGCTAAATGCAAATTATGGGCGGCTAGCTGATCCCCTCTAGGGCTTTCTTAGTCAATCAGGTAGCCTCAGTTATGCCTGTTAACTTAAGCTGATAACTCCACACCATTGCTGCATGGACACAAGTCCAGTGCAGGGCAACTGTGTATAAAAGCCTGAGTTAAGTCTAATGTGAAGATTTGCTATGTGCGTTTACACACTATTTACTGCAATGTGACAATGATCTGAACTGGAACTACGGGCTCCTAATGTTGTACAGACACTGTTTAAAGGAGAAAAAATAATATTAGAGAGGGAGGATGAATGAAGTTATGGCTTTGTGGTTCTTGCAGCAAATGAATGTGCAATAAGCCCTGCATTTCTTGGCCTACTGGTTTAGACGTGGAGAGTGGCTAATGAACCCTTATTTTCTGCTTGAATGCAAGGAACAGATTTGCTGTTGGACTTGCAGAAGGTCATTCAGTGATGCTAGTGATTCATGGTAGTAGGACAGTAGTCCCCTGAGAGCAGTCATGAAATCTGAATTTGTTAACTGGAAATAATGATATTGTGGTAGAAGGCTCTTATCTGTTGCCAGAGATTCTTAGTGGAAGCTTGTTCCAAACCATGTTTACCACAGATGTCTCCTTTTCTTTCTCTCACCAAGATCCTTTCCTGGCACATGAAGATGAGAAGGATCATGCAATTTGCCACTTCTCTTGTCCAAACAACAAGAATCTTGGAAATTTTTACTTTACCCAGAAAAGGCTTTAGGGGGAACAAATTGGCTATATTCACCTCGGTAGTGATTAAATGTCAATAAAAGTTTTATTTATGTGAAATAAAACTTACTGACAGCTAGACCCATATTTGAACCTCTCCAGCCTCTGCTGGAGTCCTCAAGAGTTTGAGTCAAGCTCCTTGTTCCTACCAAGGCTGGGTGGTTGGGGAAACATTGTCTGTGACAAGCTGTGGTGACATAACACAATTAAGAACCTGAAGGGAAGAACAGGATGAATGTGAGACCAAATGATAGGTTTCTCTTCTCTGCAATTTTTACAAGATCTTCTAGTGTTTCACTGGATTTACTTAAGCAGAAACAAATCTATGGTGCATAACCTTCAAATGCTTTGAAATAAAATCAGGCAATGTTTGATTTAGCTTGTTTTGATCACAGTTGAAATCTAACAAGAAATTTCTGCCTCTGAAGTTCAAAGTGGTTTAGAACAGAACCTGAGAACTATTTCAAATATTAAAAACAAAACAATCTCTTTTTTTTTTTTTTTTTTTCTTTAGAGCTTGCTAATGCTCACCATGGAAAAGTCTGTAAGCCTTACTCTAACACTGCATGTCAGCAGCTAACATCTTTATGACAGTTCACTTATAAAAAAACCCACTACTCTTATCTCCATTAGCAGTTACATGGTCTTAGACTAATTTCTGTGGTGGTTTGGTTTTCTTACGGGTTTTGTGTTGGATATTTTTCCCCACAGGAAGTGTGAAGAGGATGTTGGCTTTGTAAAGCAATGAGCTGGTATCCAGAAGAGCAGATTTTGTGTTGTAGGTTTACCAAATCCTTTCTCTCAGTGAACTATAGTAAAGTACATGGTGTTTTGATTCACAGATAGAGGCTACAGAGATTATTACCTGCTTCAATTCTCTCCCCTGGAGATGCCTTGCCCCCTGGAGAGTCTTACACTGCTGTATAAGTAGCTCAGCTGATCCTGAAACATGTACTGTATTGTTGCCAGTGACTGTGATATACCGAGGAAACCCAAAATCTCTGTTGGTTTCCTTGGTATACCAAGCTACAATTTATAGTGGTTCAGGGTGCTCATTTCTATCAGCTTAGCTGTCCATGTAACACATATATCTGAGAAATTAAATTTTAAAACAAACTTTCACAATAAGAGGAAAAATGAAATTAGAAGAAGTTAGTCATACTTGCACATATTTTGATGTTTCCTCCCTTCAAGTGATTTTTTTTCCCCCCAGTGGTTGCTTCATTAAGAAAATCTGAACAACCTATAGAGCATCATACCAGTTGTGTCCTCAGGATTGTAAAAGAATGCCAAAGTATTTTCTTATTCTCTTTCTCCTCCTTTGTACATTAGTGTCTTCTCTTCAGCTAATAGCCCTAAGAAACCAAACTGAAGCCTTAAAGTCAGATGCATCTGGAAGATGATTGAGTGCTGTAGAGAGTGTGGTAGCCTGTGGGGTGCAAAAAGTAATCAGCTCACGTCCTGAAGCATGATGATTGATTATCGTTTTTCTCAGACCACATCACTCTGGTTATGTTTAGTCATTTAAAACCCCTGTCTTGGTGCTTGTCTCTGTACCCACCCCAGCAATGAACAATGCCATCTGACCATGCATTACATACAATAATCTCTCTTTAGATTTACTTCACAAGCCATTGGATTTCATTGACAACCCCATGGTAGGTGGCAGGTCAGATTTCTTCTCTGTAACTTCAGTTTTATTTTATTTTGAGCAATGCTTACCTTGTCTAGAATAAATAAGCAGAATCGTGATTTTTCAGTTTTCATCCCATATATGGTCTGGATTAGCCAAAACAGCAGCTTACAGGGAAAAATAAGAAGGAGAGTGAGGCATGGGAAAATAGATATCAATTTCCTCTAGCTAAGTATGTATCAGTTCACTGAGGTCTGTGAAGCTGTTTATCTTTTTACAAACAGAGGACTTTGTAGAAGGCAGCATGAGATGATGATAACCACGGTGCTTTGGAAAAAATCCAAGAGAACTTCATGTTAGAGTAAATCAGCATCTGAGTGACATTACCAAAGACATGTCCAGTTCCCAGTTGGAGAATAACATGTGTTAGCCATAGCTTATAAAGAGAGAAATCCTAGATGCAAGCAAAACAGATTGGTGCTTGCAAAACAAAGCTAGGAGGAAAGAGCATGAAAAAGGAAGCCATGGTGGGACTGTATTATGTTCTACCACCTGAATATCCAGCTGCCTTCAATTAAGTAAACCATTTGACAAGAATGGAAAGTGCTTTTGAACACCAGCAAAACAACAACCGCAAAGATTTCCAGGCGGATGTTAATGAACTTTATGAACTTTGTGCTGAAAGCAGTGAATGGCAGTACTAAGAAATGTGGAAAAATGAAAAACAGGGACACTGGAAAACCAATTCCCTCTTCCCTCTTCTGCTCCACTAGCATTGTAATGGAGAGGATAATTAATTGATGGGAGATGGTATTTTTCAAAATTAATACTGTTTATCAATTTTGGTATTAAAAACTCTCACCACCCACAACCACTACTTTTAATAATAACCAGGTTCTTCTGCAAGCTCATGGAACACATTACATAAAGGATAACTAGACCTAGAACAAATAACTAGCAATATATAAACATTTAAACCCAATTGAACTGGAAGAGAAAGTTCTTGCGGTCAATATACCACTTGTGATTAATTATACTGCTCGCCCACTAGGTGGACTCAGGAAGCTTCTTTCTGCTTATGGCAGAAGGCAATTAGTAAATTACAAGAGGCTTAAAGTATTTACTCACAAAATGTTATTTCCCAACTTGCGGGGCTAGCAACAGCTTAAGACAGTATCCAAACGCTTTCAGGGAATTCTGTCGATTGTCTTGTTGGCTGGTGAGAATTCTGATTCTTTCCAGGCTTCACAGGATGCTGGGGAAAGGGGCATCTCTGACCTGGTCCCAATCTCTCTGGAGGATCTTTGTATCTCCAGGACTTCGGGTGTAGGCAGGATATCTTTCAATGTGCAGTCTCAGCACAGACATCACATTGGCTATGCAGGCCTATCACATGGAGGCAATTAGAGCCAGGTCCTGGAAAACTCGAAGCAGGCAGTTTCCAGGCTGTTCAGCATAACTGACTTATAGTTTATGGAAGCATAATGCTGCAGAACAATGGCAACAGGCAATAAATAGGCAGCAGCAGGCAAGTGCAGATACAATGCATAGCAGTTGTGTTACCTGCTCACCTCATTTATATCAAATCAGTTTGAGACTTTGTACATAGAATAGCCAATCAGAATGGCAGTCAGCCAAGCTTGACCATATTAGGTGAAGCCATAGGCTTGCTTTACCCAAATATGAGAAAGACATAGGCCTTGCATGAGTCAGGCACAAGCCAAGTGTTTACCACAGGATGCAAGCAGGAGCAAAACAAGTCCAGGCAAGCCAGAGTCTCTCAGAATTCATGGCTCCATGAGGTTCTTTTGTCCTGTTTCCCATGGTTGCTTCTCCCCAAAACAGAGAGAGGGTGAGCAGGAAAAAACATGTCTGGGCAAGCTGGGACATGTATAAGCTTATTTTGACCTATCAGGCCTACCATAACAAGCATACACCGTGTGCTGGCACATCATTATTTTTCCATATGCTACTTACCTTTTGAAGGCTTTGTACAGCTCCATTCTCCTGCAGTATAATCATCTCGCATCTTTAATGCCCTTGTTCTTTCATGTAAAGTTAGATAATACTGTAATGCTGTGCAATGCTGTACAAATTCCCTTTTTACAGAGAACTGATACACTTTGAGCTGCATGCCAGGAGCGATGCAACTAAAACTCTGTTACAATATGTAACTTAGATGCCAGGTCATGAAGTGGAATTTTGGCCCTGCGCTAGGTTATCAGAATCCCTACCAATGCATATTGGGCTATATGTCTGAAAATGTGTTTTCTGTACTCTTGTCAGATGCTCAGCTGCACAGAAAAGGAGAAGGAAAGCCAAAACTGTGCTTTCTAAAGAGACTTAAATAGTTAAGTGTGAACTGAATTAAAGCACCAATGGCTTGTTAGGCAGACAGTGTCCATTTGTGTCCTTGCTGTGATTTTCCACCACTACCTAAGTAGTGAATCCTGTAGTTGTACCAGATTGTGCAAGAGGACCATAACAACATCCACTTTAATGAGAGAAAAGCTGGATCATGTTAGTCAAAAAGGTTTTTCAAAGTCTAGTTGATATTTTCCATGTAATTTTTCACATTGTTAATTTCTTTTTAAAGTTCATTTATAAATAATTGTGAAGCTCTCAAATGTATCTACCTGCATGTGCTTTTCTAATTTTAATTTTTAAAATTAGAAAATACTTCAAAAGCTGTCTTAGTACAATTTAGAGATATGGATTCAGATTATTCAGGAGTCTAATGAAAGTCTTTCATTGTAGCTGTTAAGGGTGTCCATGATACATGGCTTTATATCTGGCAAACTAACATCTATTTGGTACCATCTTTCTTTGTGGCTGCATTACAAAATAAATTACTAAGTAAAAAGTTGTTTGCTTTTGTCAAAGAATCCACAGCCACATTCTTTAGCAGCATTGCACTTGTTCTTACTGAAACAAGCGTTAAACATAAGTGAACTGTTACCCTCAGAAAAGACAGGCATTGTGTATGACTTCTGCACTGCACAAGAATGCAAAAGGGGAATTATCGTTAAGAGCCAAAGGAGTAACAGAACATGTTGTTAGGTCTGCTCTGAAACTCTGAAAAGGTTGAGCAGTCTATATTCCTCTAGCCTTTGGCTGCAGTGCAGATAAATGTTTATTTCAAATAGTTTGTATGCATTAGTAAATAGGTCGGTCACAGAAATATTCCAGATTCCCTCCTGATTTGCACCTTACTACTCTGAATCTATAGCCAACTGCCTTTTCCTTCATAATAATTTCTCTCTTCCTTCTCTTGTTTTGAATTTTTATATCCCACTAATACGACATGAAAGAAATTGTCATCTAGCATCCACAAAAAAGTTTAAAATTAGGCTTACCTTGACATCATTTATGCAGTTTTAATAGCTTAAAGGGGGTGTGGGGAAAAAGCCCTACTTACAGTTTCTATCCTCCATTCAGTGCTTTGAAGCTATTAGAATTTGTGTTCCTGCTTAAATTGTCTTGACATTTTTTTCTTTTTATATATATGTTTCTGAGATAAGTAATTTATTTTTAGAGGAATCATACCCTTAACAGCCCCAATAAAAGGCTTTTATTAGACCTCTGAATAACCTGAATCCATATATCTAAACTGTACTACAACAGCTTTCTTCCTTTATTGTTTTATTCTGGGGTCTGCAATCCTCAGATTTTTCCAGCTTGTGCTTATTAGGAGGTATGGTCTGTCTGCATAAAAGCCTAGGTGCTTTGCTTTGTTTTTCAACACATTTCTCTTAGCATAATAGCTGCTAAAGATGTGTCATGTGTCTTGTGCTCACAAGCCCAAACAATTTCTAGTCTACACACTTGGCCAACATGGTCATGATCTCTGTTCTTTCTTGTTTTGAATTTCCAAGAACACTTTTCAATACAAAGGAAGAGAAAGAATAATATTTTGAAACAGATCAAACCTCATGGCTCTTCAAATGATTTTCATGCTGATGTCAGTAATGCTGAAGTTCATATACACAGAGGTACAAGGCAAGTTACTAAATACTAAAGAGATTTACAGTTCTTTTTAAAATGTATCTAGACACATTAGGGAAGCCCTGTTACTGCATTACCAACATGTATAAGAGGTTGTGTGTGTTTCTGGAGCAAATAAAAATGAAGCCAGAATGTGGTGGTTCGGCACACACACAAAGTGTGCCCTCCACACACTTTGAAATAACCCAGGCTAGGACTCAGTTGGCTGGAAGTTAATAAATGAAGCTTTATCTTTACAGCTTTGCACAATATGCAAGCAGATATTTACAATATATAACAGATATTTACAGATATATACAGTAAAAAGGTAATATAGAAACACCACACCCCTCCCAGAGATCAGAATTCCTAAGAGGGTGTTCTAACCACCCTACCACTTTCCTCCCTTCTCAATCTTATCTCACCATCTCTCTTATGCACCAGATAAGTGAAGGTAGATCAGCCAGGGGGATTAGCAGTTAGTGAAATTATTCAGCTAAGAAAGCAGGGAGAGAGAGTCATGCAGCAGAAGCGGTGACTCATAGCAGTCTTTCTTATCTATGTTTGGGTTACAGCTCAAACATTTTTTTTCTTTTTCAGTAAACCTACGAGTGAAGTAGCATCATCAGTGTTTTCCTTTCTCAGCCTGTAGTCTAATTTCTTGTTCAAATCCTTCAATTAGTTCAAACCAGCACAATCCACCCATCTACTTCACTCAGAGTTTACTGAGAATTATCTATCTAATCTAAAATTATATTTACAATAATGAATATTACAAAAGGGAAAGATGTAATTTCCAGTTGGAAGCTTACATTTATTCTTACCAAAATAAAGAGCTGGAAATGTGTAAATTGGATTATATTTGGATGGTGTGCTGTAATCGGGCTGCACTGGCAAATGGTTCTCTCATCCTTTGCCCTCTTAATACCTTAGTCAGAGACTAACTGTATTACATTAAATAATATTGCTTGGAAAAAAAATTGTATCTCACAATCTTGTTTCAGCCAGAAAAGATTCTGGACATGGTGCTATATTGGGCAGAGTATAAGTGGCATCAGCAGTTGCACATGTATGTCTTATGACAAAGAAGAAACTTAAGTATAACGTTGTTCATCATGGTCAGTAAACAAGCAAATTTTCATTACAAAACTACTTACCAGAATCTAAGCAGTACTCTCTAAATGTCAAGGAAATCATCGGTCACACCAGCTTGACTTTTCTATGTTTTATGGGGTTAGGTTACAAGCATGGAAACTTTCATGAGTTGAGTATGCAATGGGACAACTTTCTTATTGTTCCTGGAACACAGCAGAAAAGCATGCTGAGAACTGGAAGAACAATTTAGCAATAAAAAAGGTGAATACAACAAATAGTTCCCAGGGTATGATCTTTCAGGCAATGCAAGTTAATTCCTCATCCCATCTGATCTGCAAGTAGTGGGTGAACTTCTAAATAACCGGTTTGGTTAGGAATAAAAAAATTGAATCTCCCTGTAGTCACAATCATAATATTCTGTATTTTATCTTCAAAATACCTATCCTCACAAATCTGGAGCAGCAGAGCCCTTGTTAGTATATTGTTAGTATAGATTAATTCCTAAAATCAAAAGCACAACAATTGCCACCAAACCCCCCCCCCCCCCC
>VWZI01021440.1:165706-217763 GCA_013396835.1 Psilopogon haemacephalus | reverse complement strand
ACGAAAAAAAAAAAAAAAAAAAAAACAAAACCAAACCAAAACCCCAAACAAAAAAAAACCAAACCAAAAAACCCAAAAAACCCCAAACCAAAGAAAAAAAGCCATCTGCTGCAGTGCTGCAGTCTTCAGGTTGCCTGTGATAATTTCTTCTAATTTCTTCTAGCGTGTTAAATGAGATTGTGGCAATGTATGCTCATGAGTCTGAGTTAGACTCCATTCCAGTGTAGAAGGTGGAAGGCTGTCTTGGAGCAGGTATCACATTTAGACTTGATGCTGGAATTGTATCACTGGCAGAAATTGCTGTGGAAAGCAGAAAGGGTAAGCTAAAAGATCCTGTCATAAACAAGTGATAAATCACTATTACTCACCAGAATTATGTTTATGAGTTAGCAGGCTGGAAAAGCCTGATATTTCTCTGGGCATGTCTAACTGGCATATTTGCTGCTGATAACCCAAGTGGCTGCTGACTTGGCCAGCAAACACAAGACTAATATTTTCCTTTGTATTAACTGTTCCTGAGCTTTTTATCCAAAGTATTGGAACATGCTTTTCATCAATATAGCTTGGCATGACTACATTTTCCGTCCATTTCAGGGGAGGGGGGTCAGGAGTGGGGTCGAGGGGTAGAATAGAGTTGATATTTTAATTTCTAAAAATAAACACCCCAGTTATACAGCCCACCCCCCAAAAAAATTGGAAACCTTCACTCAACAATAGTATTTAGAGGTTCCATTTTCTTTGGCTTCCTCTTCTGGATTCCAGTGTTGTGGAAGAATATTTGCTATATGAGCAATATAGGTTTATGTGAATGAAAAGCTTACCTTGCCAATCCAGCCAATCAGAAGAGGGTGGTCCTCCTGATGAGAACAAATTCCGTCCATTTAAGAAACAAAACATGGTAGAAGGTACTATTCTTCTTAGGACAGCAAAAATCACAAAGTGGAGAATCTAAAAATTCTGTAGGTCATCCTAGATGTTTTCTTATTGCTTGTGCCTGCTTTATTTTATAAAACGGCTGCTGCTTTGGCAAGTGTATGGAATGGGATGACTGGTGGTAAAAAAAACAATTGCAGTTGTGGGTGCTATCATCTGCCACCTACTGAACAGTAATTAGTAAGGTCTGCCCTGATCAATACCACTGGTTTGTTGGACGCTGACATGTGCAACAAATTCTAAAAGGAAGAGACACTTGGTCTGGAGTCCCACCCATTCATTCCCCCTTCTTCACATCTTCTCACCCTACTTAGAAGAATTCTTCTCTCTCTTTTGTTTTTGGTTTTTGTTTTTTTTTCCCTTTTTCCCCCTCTTTCCCATTTTTTCTTCTTTTTCACAGCAAAGGTTACAGTATATAAAAAAAATACTGAAAAAATAATCTCTTTGGTCTATGTTTCCAACAATGTCATGGGCTTCGCTGGTGTGTTATAATCAGAGCTCCATTCTGAATTCACAAAGAACAGGGTTTGTTTGTTTATATTGATGCTATATTATGTATGATCACTGGTTGCTTTGCTAATGCAGCAATGTGCTCTTGTGGCCAGGAGGGGCAATGCCTTTCTGGAGTGGTAGTAGGTCAATAGGGGTTCTCCTGCCCCCGTACTCTGCTCTGGTGAGGCTACATCTGGAGTACTGTGTTCAGTTCTGCCCCCCCCCCCAGTTCAAGAGGGACATAGAACTTATTGAGAGAGTCCAGCGCAGAGCCACAAAGATAATGAAGGGAATGGAACACCTCTCATGGTAAGAGAGACTGAGGAAGCTGGTGCTCTTTAGCTTGGAGGAGACTGAGAGGTAACCTCATCAAAGTTTATAAATATGTAAAGGGTGAGTGCCAGAAGGATGGAGCCAGCCTCTGCTTGGTGGTGCCTGATAACGGGACAAGGGACAATGGGTGAAACCTGAGGCATAGGAAGTTTCATTTAAACACGAGAATTTTTTTCACTGTGAGGGTGACAGAACACTGGAACAGGCTTCCCAGAAGGATTGTGGAGTCTCCCTCTCTGGAGATATTCAAAACCCGCCTGAACGCATTCCTGTGTGATGTGCTACAGGTGATCCTGCTTTGGCAGGGGGGCTGGACTAGATGATCTCTTGAGGTCCCTTCCAGTCTCTGTGATTCTGTGCTAAGTAATCAACTCTGTATTTTATGACATAGCTTTCAAGTTTCATTTTGATACAGTTCTTGAAGAGCTGTTATCAGCCAGAACTAAAGGAAAAATATTTGTTCCCTTTAATCTAAGGCAATCATTGTACTGGTGCTGGGTCCAAACATTGAGAAATACACTATGGTTAGGTAGTGATCCATTAAGTTGCAGTCACATTTTCAAGGTAACTGCTGTATGACACTGCCAGATTTGAACATGTTTTAATTAATACTTATCACACAGTGGATCAGGCAAACTCTTTGGCTTGGTGTGGTTATCACTTTCAGAGAGCCTAAACTTATAATTTCTACCCAGGATAATATTTGAATTCAAAATTTTTCTACAGTATATAAATCTGGATTAAATTAACCACTGACATCTAACATCCCAGGTAGAGAAGAATTTTATTGGTTTTACAGATGTGAAATTCAGGGCAGCATTATGTATTTGTCTTTCTCGGTACTATATTACTGTCTCATACGCATAGTCCAAGCTAACAACATCTGAACAAGTTTAACGGACTGGAAGCAATGAAGCCACCTAAAAGTGTCAATCTGTTAAACAGTCTTACTGAGTGATAGTCTTCATAGCCAAAGTGCAGTTCAATATTAACCTGTGTTCACATAGGTAGTACAGTACATCATTAGAAGCACCAGGTTTGTTGCTGTAGCCATGTGTTATTGTTTAAACATCCCCAGGGTTGTGCAGGTTACTATGAGCCTATCCGGCAGATGATCAAGGACGTTAAAAAAAAAAAAACAACTTCTTGATCTGACCATGTTACAAACTCTGCTGGGACCAGTGTAGTTTGGTTTAGTGTGACATAAGCACAAAGACAGTCAAACTTAGGCTGCCTATCTGCTCCATCATCCCTTAGCTAACACAGTGCTGATGCTTTTCTAGGGAGAACAGTGACTCATTTATCTTCATAATGTGACACATACTTGGGCCCAAGCTGAGGATTAATGTAGTGCTAAATTTGTCCTCTCATTATCAAGCAGCCTTGCTACAGGGATATGCCCTGTAAACACTCTGAAGAGGAAGTGAATTTAGGCTTTAATAGAAGAAATTGTCCATCTGTCAGTCTATAAAAGCAAAAGTGAGTGTGACTGGAATTAAGTTTACATCTCTTAATCATGCTGCAATCATCAATTTCCATTAAATTTGTCAGATATATCAGGCTTAATTTTATCAGATAAGACATTAAATTGTAGACAATGTGTGCATTATTTCTTGCCTGCTTTTTGTGATTTGAAAGCAGGTGTTACAGACCCACTTCTGTGGAACACAAAACTGAATGAGAAGGATGACACTTTCCCCTTTTCTCTCCAAAGATGCAGAGAGGAATTTGGCTACTTTGAACAAAAGTGAGTATAATGGTTGGATATGAATGCAAGATACTATTTTTGAAAATTAATACAGTTTATTAATTTTGTTATTCAGAAACTTGCTACCAACCAGTATTTTTAATAATAATTGTTTCTTTGCACGGTCATGAAAACATTATACAGTGATAAACAGGGAATCTGGAACACTTAAGAACATAACTAGCAACAATATAACAAATATTAAACCTGAAACTGGAAAGAGAAAGAGGTTCTTAGTTCTTTGCACTTTTTGTCCGCCTGGGGGCTAGTGAGGCCCCTTTCTGCTGATAAGGCAGAAGATACTCAGATTCACTGAAGAATTTACAGAATCTTGCTATAGATTCACTGAGAGGCTTTTGAGTGTTTAATCACAAAATTGTCTCTCTGGATTTCTGGGGCTGCATTGTAGTATCAGACAGTGTCCAAAGCATGTGGAGGGGTTGCTGTCAGTGGTTTCAAAGCCATTAGAGGCTTTGGAGTTCCACAGATTCTTCTCAGGAAGCTGGGGATATAGCGCAGTCTTTGACCTGGTTCCTCTTGACTCCTGATAGCTGGAGAATTGCAGACAGGTAGGCAGGATGCAGTGAGACAGCAACACCAACAGCATGCAGAAGAAACAATGGCAGTAGCAGCAGGCACAAATATAATGGCAGAGCAGAGCCTCGTGTTACCTGCTCATCTCCTTTTGTCAATGTATGCCTGAGATTGGTGGGCCTTAGGACATAGATCAGCCAATCAGAACGGCACTTTGCCAATCCTCACCACATTAGGTGAAACCAGGGCCTTTGTTTTCTCTTCCTGTGGTTGCTTCTCCCAGCACAAAAGGTGGGGGAACAGGGGAACATGTCTGGGCAAGCCAGGACGTGTTCAGGCCTATTTAGACCCACCATAACAGTGAGAAAGTGCAATGTTTTATATGCTTGCACACATATGCATATATGTATATACATTTGTATATATACGCATGGGTATATATGTGCACATTTTCCTTTTTTTGTAGTAGTGGTGACTCATGAGAACTGGAAACTTGGCACTTTTCCTTATCCCAGGTCTGGCATTGGGCCCATTCTGTATTTAGAAGGAGTGAAAAGATTTTCAATTTCTCTGATCAGATTCATTAAGCAGTCATGCATGAGTTGCCACATGTGTGCTCTTAGGAAGTCTCAGCACAGATGGAGATAGACCTTGTCACAAAATAGAGGCATTCATCACTGGTGATGCTGAGTTTCCCCATCTGAAGAATGATTAACTATCTTGAAGTTCATTTACAAACTGATCAAAGCCTTTAAACGGAGATAACAAGCTAATGCTTTTTTATTATCTCATGACATTTGAAACAAATTGGAGGAAGACTAAAGAGTGAAAGTTTTAGAGTAGCACAGGTAAAAAAAGCCTTTTGCTCTAAGATTTGTAAATCCCCTTTTCACTAGATAAAACACAATGTTTTTACAAGAGCATTTTGGATTTACATAGTGTATGGATTTGTCATACCAAAAACACCCAAATACTCAAACCTGGGATTAAATAACATATGATCAGGTACTACAAAGACCAGCCACTGCCTCTATAAAACATGTGGGAAAGATTATTTCTCATGATATGTAGAGCTGTACAAATTGCTGGATTTTATTACTCTTTGTGATTTGGACTAGTTAAGGTCTTACATCTTCCCTTGAGTTCACAGAATGACAGACTGGTGGTGGTTGGAAGTGACCTATGGAGATCGTTCAGTCCAACCCTCCTGCTACAGCAGGGTTACCCAGACAATGCTGCCCAGGATCATAATATACAGGTGTGTTTGTAATCTCTCCAGAGAAGGAGACTTCACAACCCTTCTGGGCAGCTTTGGCACAGTCACAGGAAAATTTTTCCTTACATTCAGATGGAACCTTCTGATTTCCAGTCTGTTCCTGGATAGAGTCTAGCCCCATGCCCTGTACTTTAGCTATTGATTTTTTTTTTTTTTTTTTTTGGTGAGCTACAATAGCATCAAAATAGACTGAGATTCCAAGCCCTGATTCCTTATGGGTTGCCATGTGCTGGATGGTTCATGACCCTAAGGTGACATCCCACCAAGGCCTGTCAGCCACACCGGCAGAGCAGACAGTGCACATCTGGAGCCATCAGCTTCCAGAGCAGTCCACTCACCATAGGGGTAAATAGGCTGAGCTGACAGTGTCGTTTCTGCACTCCTTTGTTGATTGAGAACTGAAACACAAGTGGTGGAGTCACTGTGGCCCCAAAAGAAACAACATCCCCTCGGCCCTGCAAATCTGTTCACACCACTCGAGCTCAGACCCTGGCACATGTTGAGGCCTGCTGTGCCCAGGGAAGAGGACTCCCTTCCACAGATAGGGCAAGCACTGCAGAATGAAATACAGACAGGGTAGAAACCTCTGTTTTGAACTTATGAAATTTGAGACTTATAGTAATAGACCTCTGAAGACTATATGTCCAGGAGAGTAGAGAATGAAGAAATTAAAATCTTCATGAAAAAAGGATTGTAGTGCCATTTAAAGCACTAACCAGCAAACAAGAAGGGTTATGCTAAGTGAAGCCACATCCTCAAATGTGAGTTAAATGTTAGTGTTTTTTCCTAGCTCTCTTTTGGTTTTGGTAGTTTGTAGGCTCAAATAAAGTGAGATCAAATTTTACTATAAACTTAATAAGTGTTTGGAACCAAGGTTTTGTTATTGGATATATCTCCAGTGCAAACATCCATCAAACCAGAACTCTTATGTTGTTTCACATATTAATTTTGAAAAGCAGGGATTGCACAACACCTATTACAATGAAGTCCAGATCCTAATGGAAGACAATTTACACAGTGTGATCAAATATTTGTTGTGATAACAAACATAATAATGAATACAGCAGAGATTCCAGAAAATTTTTCATACTAAGAAGATATCAGTGCCTTTCTCTGTTTGATAGTGCCTGCATTTCACCAACACTGATGGATACTTCAATCTTTCCAGCTTTGTTCTGCTTTAAACAGTGTCTGGATGGATTCTGTGGCTTATCTTGGCAGATTGGAAAAGATTGGTTCAAAGGATCTTTTTTTTTGTTAATAGTGATCCTTTTTTCATGACTGCCTCTATGCCCTTGGCACCAGCTGCATTCTGAAATGGAAGAACTGTGTTAATGCTCCACAGCACAGGCTGGAGTTTTCTAGTACAGTCAGAATCTGGGAGTCATGGAAATCTTGCAAAAAAGACTGCATATATTTATCCGCCAGCTCAGCTGTTGCTTGGTTGTCTACAGCTGTGAAAGACTGACTTTGATGGTCTGGATACCCCCTGCCAAGCCTGTGTTCACACATTCAGATGTTTTGGTTGTGATCTAGAGACAGACATGCATCATTTTTAGATAATTTCCCAATTTTTACCCTACCCTTTCTATGTAATATGAGTTCTCACAGGTTGCAGTATATCTTGAGAATGGTACGGCACAAAACCATACAGTCAAGAGCAGATTGTGGCTTAAGGGAGAAAGCTTGGCTGTGATTCCTTCTCTTTCACACTAAAATAGCATTAAATTTTATCAACTATTCATTTCTGGGTAGCTTTTACTTGTACCAGATTATCGTCAACATTCTGTTGAGGCACACATGCCTGGCCTTTAATACTTGTGAGGAGACTTGATAGTGTTAACTCTGACTTAAAAACCCAAGGAGTAAATGCTTTACTTATGCCCAATGTTCTGGACAAGTGCACAGATTAGTGCACTGCCTTGTGCTATTAGCTTGATACACAAAATGCTACTTGTACTTCTTTATTCTATTTTTTGTATTTTTCTTCCAGCAGCTGCTGCTGCTTGCAAGGCAAAAAGCATGCTATTACTGACTTGTCTGGTAACATCAGTAAAATGAGTATGAGCTAACAGCCATACACATCAGTTGTTCTAAATTCTGCTCTATATATTAGGTGTACAACTTAAAGAAGAGATTAAAAAAAAAAAAAAAAAAAAAAAAAGGCAAATGTTTAACCATAGTCCAAGTCAAGGAGGGAACAGGGAAAAATTGTTTGTGCCATTCATTCTCCTCTCTCCTCACTTTCCTCCCACCATTTTAGTACCAAATAAACACAAACCTTTGGATGGCCTCAGCTATTGGAATAAGATGTTGTTTCATGTCTGGTTTCCATCTGAGTCTGGAGGCAGAAATGCCATAATACCACAAGACAAGACTGTTGCATGCTACTTCTGATCACAGACAGTAATCTGACTTGCCTGCTAGAAGGGTCTAGATGGGCTGCAGGATTAGCAGACATCCTCCATCCAGACCTCTGGGAAGTGGTGTAGTGTCAGGCCGTCAGCTTCTTAGAATGTACTGTCTTGGTTTTTGGGTAACTTTCCCAAGCAAATCCACATAGCACATCAGAGCTTTCCAAATACAGCCTGGGCCAGCTCATGGCAACTTCTGGGAGCAGATCATGAAAAGTATTGCCCAAAAGCTCAACAAAGGCACCTCGATCTCAGCTGTTCTCAACTGCCTGCCAATTTTCATCTCTCCGTGTACATTGCTGAAGTCACGGTGACTGTTAAAGTCATTAATAAATATATTAACATATACAAGAGAAACTTTGCATGAAAATAAAAATGGTAAGTCTGAAAACATGTGCAAGTTCAAGTTTCATGAACACAAAGATAAGTAAGAATTTGTCATGGTGTTGGTTATGTTTGTTAGTTTAAGAGCATTCTTTGGGCTTCTGTAGCAGCAAAATCTTTCAGTCTTCCCTTACCCAGACAAAGTTCCTTCATTAAGGGATTAAAGCTGTTATTGAAGTACTGTTCATAATGTATACACTTTGCAGCCCCTCACATCTGTTTTCTGCACTAGTTTTCTAATCATGAAACCTTTTCTTGTATTTTCCTTGGAGATAAGCAGAGCATGATACTAAAGGATTCCTGAACTGAGAGGAAATTACAGAGGGTTAGTGTAATGGACTAATTAAAGACTTCAAGGTCAGACTGGAGAAATCCAGAATTCTGTGGTGTGGAGAGACTCACAGGATATGCAGCACTACCCCATTTTTAATGGCATAGGGATGATCAAAGCCACTTTATTGTTGCATCCCAAGGAACATGCCTCTGCCAGATCACCCAGCTTCTGATAAGTGGCTGATGTTTTCAGCCACACATTAAGAGAGATGACAGGCTTTTCTTTGCATGTGAGGAGTTATGAGGAAGCCTGTTAGCTTGTGAGAGCAGAGAGCTTATGCTCAGTAAAGCACTAACAGGCCACATATGAGTCAGAATTTACTCTCTTCTTGCTCTCCTGTCAGTTGGTTGAGCAGAGCTGAGAGCTCTGATGGCAGACTAAAATACAGGATGAGGATGAAGTGTGTATCCTTTTCAATATGTGCTTCCATATATACCTTTCCACATCATATTGACGGCTAATATGCAGAGCAGAAGAAGGTTCACATACATGGTTTGTGATAGACACTTGCTCAGTGGCCTAGATCCCTGGGTGGTACTTAGGTTTCATTTAAAAAATTCACAGAGATAGGAAATTAGAGATAATTTCACTGCAGGACAAGAAGCATGCTCTATAAGACATTAAGTTATAGTTGTATGTGCTGCATAAAATGGAAGAATATGATACATAAATAAAGTCAAAACTCATTAATTAAATAGCTGGATTAGTGGAATGTGATTTCTACCCTTGAATACTTTTTAAGTGTAACTTATATTGTTGAAGTCTGTAAGTCACAATTAAACTCTTCCACTGGAAATGCTGCAAGAAATTCTATATGACATCTAAATGCAACTCGTGAAGCAAGACTTAAGTGAAACACAAGGAAGGATGTACAAGGTGAGAATTAAACAATAAGGATCTTTGTAATAAACAGCAGCTATAGATTGTTGGCTACTTTCACAGCCAGCATGACAGGCAATTTGACCATCAAATACAAAAGCTTCCAAGCTGCTAGGCTTAATGAATTAGAATCAGAAGGGATGCCTGTGGCCGACTCAGACTCTGTGAACTGACAGTGGAATACTTAAAACAAGTGTGGGGATATTTCAGCTGTCTAACATTGCCCAATGTTCTGTAGAGATCTTTATGGAAGAGAGTTTTAAAGAGACGTTTGAAGAATTTTAAGGTCACATGCTCTGCTTCTTCATCTGGCTAATGTCACTATCAAATCAGTTGTAAACAGTTTAAGTGTGTATTTAAAGCATTGGGAAGACTTGGCAAAGTCAAAGAGATCCAAAGCTTAGAACAAGATGGAGTTTCAGCCGACAAGAGCCGTGCATCCAGCTTTTCTTTTTACTGCAGCTTTTCTTTTTCTGAGCATCTCTCAGCTGTAGAGATAAAGCTGAGGCAGACTAAATGAAGTGTTTTGCAGCCAAGCACTTTCTGCTATTACAGACCAAACTAATATCTTACAGAAGGGCATATGATGGTTCTCCTTGAAAGCCATGTCTTAGAGCAAGTCTTACTATCAGACAGAGGACACATTTTGCGTAACCAGAATTCTCACATGCTCTGCAATGTCACTTGCTGCGATTATCTGGAGGATATTGGCTTCTGCTTGCTCAGTGGACATCGTTGCAGTTATCCAACATGTTTTTGTCACTGTAAGTCACTAGGAAGCTGGTCTGCTTGGAAACTCTCAATTTTAGAGCACTCCAAACATAAATCCTTTTAGAGTTTTTGCAAGATTGTTTGGTTATGGGTTTAGGGAGGACTGGTAGTATGATCTTAGGCTGCTCTTATTTGGGAATCCAACAGAAACAACTGGAGATGGCTACACACTAAATTTTCAATGGAAAATCCCCTTTGAATTTGCTCCGAAGTTCAACCTTCTTTCATCTTCTCCCTGCACTATATGTTTGTGGTAGTTTTGGGGCGTAGGTGTCTTTAAGAAAGACCACAGAGACAAAGTCCTCCAAAAAGAAAGAGAGTCCCAAGGGATGGACCTGGTCATCCCAGGATATTGCAACATTGTTATTTTATTCCATTTTCCAACATCACAGTATATGAAGCAGTGCCTTGCTGCCATTTCTCTCTTCTGCTCCATTTCTCCTCTCTTTGGGAAGAGCGCAGTGAGCCTCCGCTTATCTCCTGGTTTGTGTGGGGCGATTGCTCTTGGCTGCCAGGGAACTCTGAGCTGCGTCATGAGGCCTGCTGAGGCCTTGTGGGCCTGAGGTGGGGAGGGCAGTTTTGGCCTACTCTCAGTCCTGCCGAGGTTGGACGGGTGGAGGATTCTGGAAGCTTTTGATCTGGTAAGCTCGGCCTAGTTTGTGAATGTATTCATTGTACCTGAAGGCCTTCTGAACATACGCATTTGTAAATAGAATCTCCCTTTAAAATTCCAATCAAGGTGCAGCATTTCTATTTTTACTCCCCAAAAGGAGTAAATATAATTTCCGCCCTCTGGTATTGGGTAGCTTGTGTCCCTAAGCCAGCATTATGTCCTCTATTTACACTGATCTGAACCAAATGTCCCTATTTCAACACTTCTGAATAAGTTTGATATTACAGATGAAAGCAGTTATTCAGACACAAACCTATTTTCTGCTCTGGGCACTAAGAAGTGTTTATCTGCCACCTTTTTCCCTCACGAAGTGAACCGGAACAGTGGCATTCTGAAAGTTACCTTAATGCCAGGGTTTGGAATGAGCTTATTTTAGCCATAACTGGCTGTTGTCCCAAACTAGAACCTCTGAATTTCAGAGAGGTGACCAAAAGAGACCCAGGACTGGAACCCAGAGATGTGCCAGCAAACTGTCCCACTGCAGTAGGCATTGCAGCTACTTACCTACTTCTAAAGCTGCATCTCTTTTGTAAAACACTTTAAAATCTGTCAATGAAATTATAAGATCCTGGTTCACAGTGATGAAAGTATGAAGTAGTTATACTATTAGGAAAAAAAACAGTTTTGTGTAGCTTTCTGTATCTGGACTGGAGATTAGGACCTGATTAGTTACACTTTCACAATCTGGCTAAGTCTCTGTCCGTCATGCCCTGACAGACCCAAGGCACCATTAAAGGGCAGGAGGCAGCTTCCTTACGTTCTGTTACTGTCTAATGATCTTTGGAGAGACAGTGGCCTGCATGAATGGCCATGATGAGAAGCACACCATGCTTCCTGTCACAGTCACATGTTAATCAAGGTAGAGTAATTTGTGAGAGCATTAATAAATACAGATCACTCTCTAGGGGACTGCAATACATTATTTTACCTCTCAACAATAACAGACCTTATTATTTTGCAGGGAGAAGCTCCTGTCAGGGCAATCAAGGATGGCCAATTTTAATGAAGACAAATGATCTCCTTCAAAGGAGCAGTGAGCCTTGATTTGGCTCAATGGCTTACTAGTATGAAGCATGGATTTAATCAGAGCTCCAGCTTCTGTCATGCATAGGCCTCGAAGTCAGGTAATTGGAGGCAGGTGCTAAGTACAATTTAAATGAAATGTCTAGTTAATAAGGACAGTTTGAAACAAGCAATTTGTTCCCCTCCCCCAAGACCTAGTCATCTCAGGGATGTAAAAGCAGACAGCTGTGCTCAGGAACCAAATGACTTAATTTCTCAACTTTCCCTTTCTTACTTCCAACACTGTGCCTACTTTTACCTTACCAGATGTCCCTATTGAAGTTATCTCATTCAGATAAGAGGGACTATGAGAGCGCAGTATACTTTGTTTTGTGCTGGAAGAGGCAGCTGAGCTAAAATCTGGACAGAAATGTGGTCCATGAGATTCTGGCTTTTAATAATCTCAAATTATTAGAAACTAATAAGAAGGAACAAAGCAGCTGTGTTTCCCTAAGATGTATATAATTATTCACCCCTAAACTGTGGATCTGAGTGAAGGGATTTAACTCTCCAGGCTGTGTTGTCCAGGCCATTTCAGATGGTCACAACTAATATGTCAAAATTGGATTAGGAGCCTTCTGAATAACAATGTGGCCCCTTTCTTACCTGATAAACTGTTATGTTTCCTTCCAAGAGCATAACCATAGTTTATATTTGTATCTTTTTCCTTTTTAATGGTGAAGAACAGATCCTCTGAGTCTTCCTGCAAACTGTGACCTAGGCACAGTTCTGTGTGGAACCACGTAACAGTTATCAGTCTCAGTAAGCTTTGTGCTCTAAAGGAAAGTCTTGCAACACTTGTGTTAGGTGTTTT
Source organism: Psilopogon haemacephalus (assembly GCA_013396835.1). Taxonomy (NCBI): domain Eukaryota; kingdom Metazoa; phylum Chordata; class Aves; order Piciformes; family Megalaimidae; genus Psilopogon; species Psilopogon haemacephalus. The sequence continues at coordinate 205,117 of VWZI01021440.1, read as the reverse complement.
TTTCCCTGAAATCCTGAGGAAGAAAATGTGATTATATTATCTAAACCAACTGTAACACCAACCCAACACCTCTTGGTAAACGAACATTTATTTTTAAGTTAATCTTGTAGTTTTGAAGAAAGTCTCTTTTTCAGGCATTTGATGCCAACAATGCTGAAACTTACAGGGAATATAGGGAGTTATAGGAAGTTCAGTGAATTATGACAGATTATTATTTGTCATATTCTAGATTTTCAGACATGAACCAGCAGGAAACCAAACTGAGGTCTAAACCCTAACTAGCAGCTAATTAAAAGCTGGGTCTAGCAGGCAAAAGCATAATAAAAGCAGTACTATGGGTAATACAGGATCTCCCTTGTCCCTTTTAGGTCTTTCTGCCATTCCTTGAAACTAACAGTTAAAAGGTAGTGTGTTCATAATGAAAACAATATTTTACTTCTGAGGGAGCAAGTAATTAGTCACTGGATGTGGAAATATTTTCCATCAGCAATTTTTTAAGCACAGGCTGGAATGGAACTATGCCTTTAGGGACTGCATGACTGGGAGAAACCACAAACCTTCACTATAGGGAGATTTTTATGATCAACTGTGTGACTTGGTTCTTAGTCAAGAGCCAAGTAAACACAGGCAAGCAAGGACCCTTGATGCAACTAAGGAGCTGGATAGCTCTATGTGTGGTTTCGCTTTGTAGATGGGCCAGGCATGTAGGACTGCCTCTCTACAGTAGGACCATAGTTACCTTAAGCCATGGTAGGTGCACTTATTTCTGGAAGCATGACATAGCAGTGATATTGGAAATTGTTTCCTCTCCATTAATATTTTGTTACTTCATTTTAAGATTATTCAGTTCAAGATTATTTTAGTTCAAGATTAACAGCCCTCTAAGGAATCTTATTTTAGAGAGGAATTAAAGTAATCCCTGGCTCAAATTGCTTATTGAACTGCTTGGAAACAAGAATTCTTCCTGGAGGCCTCTGCAGTTTTGTCTAGATTTTGAGAAACCAAAAAGGTTTTGGCTTTTCAGATACATTCTGAAAGTCATTGTTATTCATTCTTTCTTCTTCTTCTTTTTTTTTTTTTTTTCTAATTTTTTTTTTTAATCCCTTCAACTGTTTGTTGGGGTTTTGGTTTTTTTTTCATTTGTTCTGGTGGGGGGGGCAGGGAGGGGAAATGATGAACTATAATAAGCAGGTGACAAATAGAGCAATTTTGAGAAAGCAAATGGATCAAGAAAGAGTCAGGAGTAAAACACAGACACTTTGAATTAGACTTTAGTGTTCATCTGATCAGACTTCTACTACCGTTCTGCTTTATGGCTTGAATTCCATCCAATGACCCTGAAGGTGCAAAATTTCCCACTAGTTACAAAACAATTAGCAGGCAAAATGTTCATATGGCCTTTCAAGTTTACAGAGATATTGTGGTCATGAATGTGATTACAACTCAGGCAGCTACTAAAGAGCTGCCAGCTATTAGAATTACTAAGTTTAGCTGAGTTGAGTACCAGAGGCAGTGGACATTCAGTAATACAGGCAACTGAATAAGGATGGCTGGTGTGTGAGGAAACGCACTATCAGTTGTGATCGTATCTGTATTTAGTGGAAGTGAGAAGTAGAGTTCTATAAGTGACAGAGACTTGTGCTTGCAATTCAATAGTAACTTCCTATTCAAATATTTACAGTGAGAGTGGTGAGACACTGGAATGCGTTGCTGTCACGGGATTGGGCTAATCAAACGCCGTGTCCCGTGTGGCGAGGGGTCCTAATGCCCCCCCTCGCCGGTTCTTTGGGCTTCGGTCGGCAGAAATAAACGAACGTGTTGCTCAAACGTCAGGTGCAACAATTTAANCTTCCAACCCAAACTGTTCTATGATAGTATTTGTAATAGTGTTTGTCATGGGCATGCATGAAAATGAGTGCTGATGGAAGGGAAAAAAGAAAGGGGAAAAAAGAAAGGGGAAAAAGAAAGGTAATTTGATTCCGTACTAGGATGCGAGAGGTTACAATGTCCACCTTGCCTTTTGCAAGTTGGTTTCTTCTCTGCACCTGTCCAAGCAACAATTTTGTGACACAAAGGGAAACTATTACTCTGTCAGAAAACAAAGCACTGAAAATGCTAATATTGTAGTTAGTTATTGTCCCAGTTGAGGAAAAGGGAAGTTCTCAGAAGAGGGGTTTGTGATAACTGTACATATAATTTTTGTGGATGTAGGGAAAATCAGTGGAGAAGAAATGCACCTAGAACTGTAGTTTCTCCTCCTCGGGAAGCAGAATTTGAAACTATGTAGTCATGGGTTTGTGTGTGCTCTGCCTGCAGTCATGAGCTATTTTGGAAATATATACATAACTCTTAGACACAATTCATGTCTCAACACTGAGGATATTCCTCAGTTCTAGATTGGAAGCTATTTTGGCAAGCCAAGAGAATAATGCAATACTGTCAGCTGCAGTGGGCAGGAGACAATTCCAGGGTTACCTACTGTATTCCAGAAATAACATGTAAGACTAACTCCTGACCTGAATCATCCTGTGGCTGTTATCAGCTTGTCAGGCCAAATTGTGTTGGGTCTTCTGCATGCCCTTGTTTGCTGTGTTGACTGTAGGGAGCATTGTGCACTCTATTTTCAGCTACATAGAGGAAAGAGGCTCTGCTATTCTTACAGACAAGGAACTCTCCACTACAATGCCATTTGTAAGAGCTAGTGCAGTAGAAGTCAACTGCCATGTTTCCCTGTTTAGCAGTTACCTGCCCCCCTGCCTTTGAAATGACCCAGGCTAGGACTCAGTCAGCTGGAAGTTAATACATGAAGTTTTATATTTATAGCTATGCACAATATGCAAGCAGATATTTACAATGTATAACAGATATTTACAGATATATAGAGTGAAAAGGTAATGCAGAAACACTACACCCCTCCCAGAGGTCAAAATCCTGAAGAGGGGTCTCTAACCACCCCTACCACCTTCCCTCCTTCCCCAATCTTATCTCACCATCTGTTTCATGAAGCAGATAGGTGGAGGTAGATTGGCCAGGGGGGTATTAGCAGCAGGAAAAGAAGTTAGTGAAATTTTTCAGATTCAGCTACGAGAGGCAGGGAGAAAAGAGCCATGCAAGAGCCACAGACCAAAGTGAACTGAAACCATCTGACCATCTGACTTATCTATATTTTGGTTACAGCTCTTAAACACTTTTTTTTTTTTTTTTTCTCAGTAAAGCTATGAGGGAAACAGCATCATCTGTGCTTTCCTTTCTCAGCCTATAGTCTAATTTCTCATTCAAATCCTCCAATTAGTTCAAACCAGCACATTCCCTAAGAGCAAGGTTGTAGAGGGCAGCAGGCCATGGGTTCATTTTCATTTATGCTGATCTGGATTCACTTTTCCACCTCTGGGGGCTGTTCACAGTGAGGTCAATTCATGTTGTCTCCATGCATAATTCAGTGTCTGTAGAAAATGCAGAATAATGCTGCCAGTCTCTCAGAAGTGAAAAGATTTGACGCACCTCATGACAAGTGTTACACAAGCCAAAGCTGCCATAGCCAAGTCAGCCCAAGCAACACCTTGTGGAATGTGTACCTTTCATGTTTGTTCTGACTCCATTCAGGTCATTTGATGTCTGTGATTCACAGTGAATTTCCTTTCTTTCTCATTAAAATTTCCAGTTCAGCCTCTAATTCTCAAGCATACATCTTGGATATTTGTAATTTTCTATTATTTTTACTTAGTCCATGCATCTGATCTCATTGAGACGAAACATTTCTTCTGATGGCAGAGACTTAAGAGTGCTATTCTGCCAACTGGAATGCATTGAGGAGAGACTCTTGGCAAGCTGGCTCATTCTTGGAGAACACACATATTTGAATAGTGAGATCTCAGACACTTATGCTCAGAACTCACAGAAGACAATCACCACCTTGAAATTCAAAATGCTCATGACTCTCCACACAATTTCAGGTGGGCCACTCTGTCTCTGAGTCTATAGAATGTAAAGTGGTAACACAAACTTCCTCGTTGTGTGTGATATTGTACCTCTTCCCCACTTGGCTGGATGTTTTAGGTAGGGGAGAGAAGAAGAAATGTAATGGTAATATTCCCTAGTAATAAGTGGAGATTGAATCCTTTGAGATTAAACTATCCAACAGCAGTGAAATCATAGCAGCTTTGGCTCCGCAGAAATTCAACAACATTTCATCTACTGGTACAAGGAAAGGCTCTGTCCTCATCTTCTTGCATTTGCTATATCACCCTGTTCTCTTTCAAAGTCAAAGCTGCTGTATAGGAGTGGTGACTCCAGATACCCTTTTTTGAGAGCTTGGTGACATCTGGTGGAAACTGGAAGGATGACAAGCCTTTTGTGATCCTCACTCCCAAATAATTTATAAAAACAAAATTTAAAAATATTCCCCTCAAGACCAAGACACAAAAAATTTATAGATTTTATGATCAGAATCAGAAGTTCAAAATGAAAGCACGATGCTATAATGATGCATACTGAACCCCATACAGTTTAGAGATCAAAGGGCTTGAAATGCTGATGGGACATAACCAACATGAAATATGAGGAATTTGGCATTGCGCTTTTGCATGCATATAATAATATTGTTTGTTTGTTTGTTTGTTTGATTTATGAGCTGAGTCAGAATATCAGTACAAAAAGCAAATTAGATAGGTCCTATTTTCTCATCATGCCATGCTAGGCCCCTGTGATACAACTGATCATCATGTTTAAACTCTGCACAGAGCACATGTATGCCTTAGCCTGGAAAGTACCATTGTGTGTATATTCAGCAGCCCACTTCTGAGCAGTTAGATATGTGTGCCCAGAATTTGGATTAGGAATGGCTCTGACAGTGGGCACAAAACATCAGTGAAGAGAATGGTGGAATTAATGCTATATTCATGAGAATTCTGGTAAGGAAAGAGGTAAGGGTTTGCCTGAAGTTCAGAAGAGTTATCCCATGTAATCTGTATGCACATACATCTGAATCAGTTTTCCCTTCCCCCCTGTGCATCTTTTTAATCCTATAAACATAGGCACTGTTTCCTTTTCTCTCATTTTTGCAAGTGCACTTTTGGGATCTAGCTGTGTATACCAGATTTGTTATGGGAAAGAATGGTTGTAGGAGGAAGTCAGTAAAATGATAGTTGTAGTTTCCATAATTGTGAAGGCTACCCCACAGATCCAGCTACTACTGTGAATCCAGAATGCAGATACTGAGTGCTTCCTGAGATGGAACCCCTCCTTTAAGAATGCTGAACTGAATCTTGAAGTTACTGATAAGTTTAAACATTCACAGCCTATTGCTGCAGCCTATTTAACTTTTCATCCTTTGTTAAGAAAGATTTAATTTACTGGACAAAGCAGGCTGGTTTTTCAGGGTGAAATCCATCAAGTCCAAAGAAGATATTCTCTTAACTGCTTAAGAGAAAGATTTTCCCTATAAAGATTCAGGTTGCTTGCCATGAGCTCGTCAGATCTGTCTCCTTTCCCATGCCACTTCATCTCTGCTGTGATGTAATGGCATGTAGTATCACCGCTGGTAACCTTATTATCAGAGCCAACTGTTCAAAGACCTATATATAGGAGGCTGCTTGCCACTGTATAAGCTCTGGTTCTATTATTTATGACAGCACTAGGTGACCTAATTCACTTCAGTGGATCTGTCACATATATCCTCACAGGGTGATTTTTCCCTTTGACAAGCCATTGTTGCCATCCCTCCTACCAATACTCTACTAATTCTAGCCTCATGTTCATGCTAACACAAAACTACAGATATGGCCCTTACTGAAATCTTGTCTACTTAGTGGGTATTTGCATAGACACAGTGAGCACAAGGCATGAGCCTAAAGCCTAAAGACAGACCTTAGGATTTTAACATAGGAGAGTATACAGAATCTTTGGAGTCTGGTATTGTGCAAGCCCATTATTTTAGGTTCCCTGACAAACACTGGAGCAGAAATAGCTCTGCTGATCCTGACATGTTCAGAGTACTATTATGACATAGTGATAAACTGTTAAGTCCATACTTACAGAGAGAGAATCATGTTTACCATCACACACATGGCATCTATTAGAGTCTCCTACACAAAGCATAGACAGGAATAAAGACAAAATCCCCACTGAAAATAGCCATAAAGGGGCAATGGACACTTAGTTGAATGTTTTTGATTCCATTGTGTAGAGAGCAGTCTTAAGTGCATGTGTACCTGTGTACTCACACACAAACATTACTGTGCCTTAAGTTGAGGAGTCTTGCTTTAGTGCAAATTATTCTGTGATTTGGCAGAGGTTAAGAACAAAGAAAGGAGGACTTTCTTCAAGCAGCTAAAGAAAGCTGGGGATTCTCCAAGCCTGGCCCATTTCCTGTGTAATTTATTGGCAGCCATCATGCTTCCAGCCTGCTCCTATGGCATTGAAAGCTGGTGAATGCATCCATACCACTGCAAATGCCCTTCCCAATAATGCCAGTTTTCTCCCAGATAACTTTGCTGGAAATGCTGGGGGAAAAAAAGAGATGAGGGTGTGATTAAACTTTGCCAACTTTGCATTGTTAATGAGCAGACAAGTAAATGTGCTGGTTAAGGACCAGCCTTATCTATCAGCAGCAGTATGGCATCAGTCCTAGGGAAGCTAAGTGGCAACCTAGACTGTTGTAAGAAATTTTATTGTCTATTCCAATAGAGATTCCTTTTCAAGAATTCTCAGGGAGCCTATTTGTGTAATGATTTTGAGGCAACTTGGACTGAAGCTACAGAGAATAGCAGCTCTAATAAACTTTTTTCTTCTATGTCTAATGCTGTGATCACTTCAGCTGGATACTTGCCATTGCCAGTGCAGTCCTGACCACCTGGATGTAACCAGCTGCACTTTGTGTCAAAGTGCATGACCAGAAGTGGGGTGTGCAAAGCTCTTGTCTTATTAAGAGTTCAACTCTTGTCCTATTAACTGTTCTTCCTCCGTTGACAAGGAGGAAGGAAAAAAAAAAGTTTTATTTAATGGATATTTTAAACATATTTGTTTCTTGGTAGGGTTTTCTTCTTATTCTGTGTTCTCAGAACTCCCAGGAAATAATTAAGTTTCACTAGATCCTTTGACAGAATTCAAATCAGTATTATGTAAGGCCCCGGGAGCACTCCTTGGATAATTGAACCTGGCCTTTTGAGCTGCTGCCAAAGTCTATCAGAAGAACATAACCCAGAAGCCACCCACACTCTTAGCTAGGGATCTAAGTGAATGTTGATGAGAAGGGCAGTAGGTGGACAAGTCTCCATGAGATTGAAAATCTCAGCAGGAGCTGCCATGGAGTGCTCTGGAAGGAGCTGCTGTTGCCTAGAGCAATGTTACTCTGAAGCAGCTGAGCATTTGTATTGAGCTGAGAAGTGTGGTCATCCCACTGCTGCTGCCATCCCAGACTTTGTCTAGATTCTGATTGTGGGAATAGTTTCAGATATTTTGATCTAAAATTGCTGTCACCCGGAAGGGACAATGCTCAATCTGTGCTAAGTAGTTGAACTTAGGTATTATAAGAGAATTTCTGGCTGTGAAATAACTGCTTCTTTCCTTCTTGATGTTCAGATGATAACACCAGCAGAATTCTACTCCTTCCAGGGGACAAACACATGAAACAGAAACAGCTCAAAATCAAGTTCAATATTTACCTTAATGAAGCAGCACAAATTCCTTAGCAATAGAGATAGACACTTGCTACCTATACCTAACTCACACACATTGGTAGAGGTTAATGTGAGATAACTGAACTGTGCAAGCATGAAGAATATTTTGTGGTTTATATCATCTTCTCCTTGAGTACTTTCTCAATACTTCACAAGCATTACCTGTGACTCATGCATATTCTGCTAAGACAATAAGACTGCAGACACAAAAATGAGGCACGATAGTGTTAATGAACTTGTGTTACAGTTCATTAATGAAGAGAGGAGTCTAGGAATTCTGAAGGAATATGTACAGTGCAATTCCAAGTTAAATAAATTATTTTTTAATTTCTTTTACCTACTAAAAAGTTTAAGTTCCCCAAGTGGCGTGTTTTCAGCTTAGGATTCCAAAAAAAAGTTCAACTTCTTGCTTTATCAGCACTTTCATGTGTACAAGAACAGCAGTTTCCTTGCTCTTATGGTGGAGGTTTCCTTTGTTAATGCTACTGTTGCTATAGTTACATTTCCCTAATGTCTCTTATATCCCATGGTGTCTTTGTCACTCATCCAAGGATGCTGGCATGAAGTAAGCTCACAGCATGACATTTCTGCCATGAGAGCTATTGATAGGTGTACTGAATGGGCCAAGAGGTACCACAGCTGGTGCTTTCCTGGAGTTAAATCTACTTCAACTATGAATGAAGAGAAATAGTTAGGAGCTTTTATATAGCAATGAGATAGGAAGAGAAAGCCTACAATCACTGCTGTGCCTTTCCAAGAGGGCTCAACAGGAAGGAGGGGAAGGAATTGTCATCTCTCAAGAAAACAAATGCAGGGAGGGGAGGGAGCTCAAGCAACTTTACTTAATTGCTAGGTTTTTTAATGAGCTGGGATGGTGGACAGCTACTGTATAGTCCCCGTTGTGTCTCTGTTGCCTGGCTGGGGGTATACTGCTCTTGAGCAGTTTAGCTGGTTTAGGGGTTTTGGTTTTGAATGGTTTAATGAGAAAGCTAAATAGCTGTAAATTTCAGAGTAGGATCTCAAAAAGTTCACTGTCACTCAGGCATGCATTTTTGTTAAGTGCTGTGAAGATTGTGATATTAAAACAGCAAGGTACAAAAAGCTTTCTCCTAATTTCAATAGGCATGCAACAACTGTTGATGGAATCTTGTCCTCTCTGATTCAGTATTGCTATTAGTATTAAAGTCACTGCGATGGTTAAGAAACTGAAATTTCTGCTGCATAAGAAGAATATGAGAGAGCTGTGGCTGTTTAGGATAGAAAATAGTGTTGAGGTTTAAACCAGCAGCAAAACAACCACATAGCCACACACTCCCATATCCCTCTTGTGGGATAGGAAGGAAAATCTACAGCAAGAGGCTTTAAAGTCAGCACAAAAGTCAGGGAGAGCACATCTACCAGTTATGGTCACAGGAAAATGACAGACTCAACTTGGAGAAACAAAATCAGTTTACTTTAAACAATGAAAGCACCACCAGTTCATCAACTGAATCAGAGTAGAACAGTGATAAATACAACTGGTACTTAAATATACCCTCTTAGAATCATAGAATCAGTCAGGATTGGAAGCGACCACAAGGATCATCTAGTTCCAACACCCCTGCCATGGGCAAGGACACCCTACCCTAGATCAGGCTGCCTACAGCCTCATCCAGCCTGGCCTTAAACACCTCCAGGGATGGGGCCCCAACCACCTCCCTGGGAAACCCATTCCAGGGTCTCACCACTCTCATGGTGAAGAACTTCCTCCTCACATCTAATCTGAATCTCCCCACCTCCAGCTTTGCTCCATTCCCCCTAGTCCTCTTACTACCTGATAGCCTAAAAAGTCCCTCCCCAGCTTTCTTGTTGGCTCCCTTCAGATACTGGAAGGCCAACTCAGAGCCTTCTTTTCTCCAGACCGAACAGCCCCAACTCTTTCAGTCTGTCCTCATAGGAGAAGTTCCCCAGTCCTCTGATCATCCTGATGGCCCTTCTCTGGACATGCTCCAGCATGTCCACATCCCTCTTGTAATAGGGGCTCCAAAATTGGATGCAGTACTCCAGGTGGGGTCTTACCAGGGCGGAGTAGAGGGGGAGAATCACCTCCCTCGACCTGCTGGCCACACTACTCCTGATGCAGCCCAGGCTCTGGTCGGCTTTCTGGGCTGCAAGTGCACACTGCTACCTCATGCTGAGCTTCTCNCTCTGCTTGTCCCTGGCCTCCACTTGGAAATGGAGCCATTGACAGCCACTCTTTGGGTGTGGCCATCAAGCCAGTTCTTTATCTATCTCGTGGTCCACCCATCAAACCCATGTTTCACCAGCTTGGAGACCAGGATGTGGTGCAGGACAGTGTCAAAGGCTTTGTTCAGGTCCAGATAAATGACATCAGTTGCTCACCCTTCATCTATTAATGTTGTGACCTGTTCATAGAAGGCCACCAAGTTTGTCAGGCAGGATCTGCCCTTGGTGAAGCCACTCACCCCTCACCTCTTCCCATTCCCAGCTCTGCTCCAAATTTATCCACCTCCTCCCTACAGTGATGCAGGACAGGGAATTGAGGGTGAAATTAGCCCAAGTCCATTCCATCTTGTTTTCACCACTGTCTCCTCAGGGGAAAATTCATGGTTGCAACATGGTGTCCCTTCCACATTAGATAGTTCACCATTAAATTTTCTCAGTGGGAGTCACAGACTTGATACCACTGCCCTGGTCCAGAAGAGCATCCCCCACAGGCTGCAGGCAGGATTCTGTCCCACTCTTGATCTCTGAGGGCTGCAAGGGCTCAGTCTGCTATCTCACCACGTGCTGAAGGGTAATGGTTGCTCTTTCCTCACTGACCTCTTCTGTCCACATTGTGGTCTCTCTTATGCCCCACTCCTCTTCCAAACAAATGAACTTCCAAAACAAAATAACTCACCCATGAGGTTTTCACTTCTTAAATATGTTATTGCAGTGACACTGGCTCAGCAAGCTCAAAACCCAAATGAACAAATTCCTGAGATCTAGACACTGCTCTGAGTTGGGGCATTTAGGCTAGATGCTCTCCATAATTTCCTTCCAATCTCAGCTATTCTGTGGTATCATGGTTCTGCAGTTTGGCATTAATTGCTCTGTGCTATTTGGGGCTGGAGAGGTGCAAATGAAGCATGATGTTATATTATTCCAGGTGTGCATTAAGTAATTGACTAAGAAAAGAAAAACTATACCTATATGGTACTACAGAACACATTTGTTCTGCAGCTAAGAGATAGTCACAGCTCAACAAAAGCCTGAAGGCTAAGCTATATGTGCAACACAGCACAGCACAGGCTTGAGCCTATTCAGGTTAATAATTTTATGATTCACATTCCTTGATGTACAGTGATCACGATCATTATGCTGAGATATGTGATGTTCTTCACAGTCCTCATTCTGTAGATGTATTTGCTACATGCTTGACAAAATAAGCCAGTTTACAGGGATTATCTTGGACTAAAAATATCCCAACCCAATTAGATTCAGCTGCTCACAGTGTTTCATAAAACTGGTTACTGTAAATCACCAGGAGCATTCCCCATTACTGATATTTTCCAGTAAATGGAAAAAAAAAAAAATTGTCCAAAAGCGACCCTGCGTTAAGGTCAGGAGCAAATTTATCGCACATTTGACAGATTGGACAGATCCTGTCAGATTTGTAGACAGAGCCTGTCAGAGTACTCCATTGCCATTCTTTTAGGATTCGTAGGTCAGTAGCAGCAGGGCTGTATCGCTGTCAGCAGCATGCAGCATCTGTCTGGCCAGAGAGCACTGTAGCCTGCCAAACCCGTCTTGGTCACACTTTTGAGTGAACCTCAGTGAAAGGTCATGGAGAGGTTCTGTGCCACCAAGTGACAGGTGTATTTAACGCTGTCGCAGCAGCGGTTTGCCCGTAGGTGGCAGCACTAGCTCCTCTTTGGCAGCACCAGCCGCATTTGCATTTACTTTGTTTAGTCAAGGCAGATGCTGTTATCAGTAAGGCCATGAACTTCACTGAAAAGACAGGGAAAACTTCCTGACTCATCTCACAGGCTTTCCAATAAAATCAAAAGGAAGCCTGATTATATTAGTGCAAGTTGTGAAAATACGAATTGGTACTTTTGAAAGTCAGTTATTCATCCAAACCTGACAATGTTCTTGTTGCCAGTAACACATATTTTTGCATGCAGATAGACTATTAAGAGTATATGAAGCCATCAGTCTTGAGCAGTTCTGCACCTATGTCACTCAATTAAGATGCTAAAGGAAAGGACGAGGACACCATTTCCCCCTATTCACATGATTTTGTAACTTAATAGCTATGAGGTAGTTGTCCTTGCTGTATTTGCTTTTAAATTTAAATAAAATGATACATGTGAAAACTTAGCATAAGTCTGCACAGAAATAAAACTGTTGCTTCTCCAGAATAAGATGACGATGTGTACTACTTTGAGGATGGAGCTACTGTCTGAAGTGCAGAAGAATACAAATATAGAAGAATATGAAGACAAAGTATCACTGACAAGGATCACACTACAGTATGCATCTAAAATCTCGCAGGTGTTTACTAGTTTTGAGTGCTTGCACTGCCTCCAACTATAAATATTCAAATTTGACATGACGAAGTAGGAAAATATTAAACTTTATTAACACAAACGTCCACAACAACCAGACAAAACAAAAACCCAGAACAATCAAGTATTTACAACTTATTGAAGATTTGAATACCCAGTTGGGAATTATTTATACAAAATGTACCACAGGGATTTTTCAAGAGCAATTTAGGGAATGAGAAAGAAATATAAATATCTGTACTCCAAGCACAATTCAGATCAGAAGGTGAGGAGCAGTAATTGCTGATGCCGGCCACAAAGTGGATTCCCTTTGCTCTGGAATAGGACTATTAATGGAAACCCAGAGACACAAAGTAGTATCTGATCAGTCCGAGACACTGTGTCGAGGCAATAATCGCAGAAATTGTAATCCCAAACTGTGTTCTCAGTACAACCACAACGCAAAGAGGAGTTGAACGTGCTGCCAAAACCGACAGTGAAAGGACTACCTGTCCTCGAGCAGGTAGTCAGCAACACAAAACCCAACGTGCAGGCGGAGAACAAGCCTGAAAGCAAGTAACTGAGGCCCTCCCTTCGAGACAAAACAGACCACTGACAGAAGAGAAATTTGAAACCTATATCAAATGAACGGAGCCCTAGTGTTGCAAACAAGTCTGGGCCTGTTTTGCCCCAGCAGGACACCAACAAATGTGTTCCTTTTATTTGCAATTTAACTGCGGCTTTTTCTGATTGGTGACTGGGTGATAGAGTAACACAGTCTAGAAATACAAGTAGGGATTCCAGCACCACTTGTAAATAGTGTGATCACAGGCACAGAGTGAGGGTCTGTACCTCAGAACATCTCGCACATTAGGATGTGTGTAAGTGCCAGTTGGACCACCTTATATGCTAAAAAATATCTTACCAGAAACGTCTCAAAGCACTATGATTGCATTTTTTTTTAACTGAGGAATGATATTTGTGTGTGTTGGAACAGAATCAGAGCTTATATCATCTGGCTTTAATTATAATTTTTTTCCAAAGCTGTACAAACACTTGGGCAAATCACTCAACCCATGCCTCGCTTTCCTATGACTGAAACAGGACAGTAGATCTGTCTGTCTTTCCAGTTTAGCCAGAGCTCTATAAGGAGTGGGTTGTCTCTTTTTCCAAATGAGTGTGTATCAGTGAGCACTGATCTCCATGGGAGCAGAGATCCGTGATTGTGTTGTATGGTGTATAAGCTGTTGGATATAGCCAGATTCCTCTGTTCTTAAATGCTTAACGGTCTTCTAACTGTTCTCAGTTTATCTACACTTTGAGTTCAGTGGCTCCAACTATAAATGATTTAACTGTACCTCAGTAGTGTAGTGTAAAAGAAAAACCTGTGAGGTGCAGAGCATCTTGCTTAAGTGGTTCAGCTTATTTAGGAAGCTTGCAGCAGTGTTGCGAGTTTAATGCCTGAATCCTGCCTGTAAAGGGAAAGTTGATAATAAATTGTTCCTTAGCATCTCCAAGAGGCCGTATACAGCAGCCACATCCGCTAAGCACTTTCTGGTGATGATTCATTGCTTATTTCTCATTAAAATAAAATTGTTGTGATTTCAGTACTTCCCTCCTCAAAATACATCTGTCTAGGCTGACTGTCAGCAGCAAAGCTCATGAGCAGGACTAGCACTGAGGTAACCACCAACCTTTGGCTTCAAGCCTGTTCAGAACCCTTGCAATCCTTCCCTTTTCTTAAAATTATTTCAAGGTATAGATTGAGAGATTGCTCTGTAGTATTGGTCAGGGACTCACAGCTGGTGTGAGAGGCTCTGAGATTTTCTGCGGGTGAAGGTTTCCTTCTTACAGAACAGATTACAAAGTGTCTGGAAGGACATTTCTGTTTCATCTTACTCTGCTAGCAGCCCTAGAGGACTAGATCTCTGTAGAAGTGTGTATTTCATCCAAAGTAAAGTTCATGCTGGGCAAGCATGTCATTAAATGAATCATAATTGTAGTATCTGTTTCAAAGCATTTAATCATTATATGTCTAAAGGGTAAGAATGTCCCAGAGGTCAGTAATACCTGCTTTAGGGAAATGTACAAAACATAGCATCAGGACATCTGCTGCTAGAGGAAATTTAAATATATACCTCAATTCATAAAATACTATTTTCCCTAGAGCTCTTTTGTAGTTAAGTGTTACAGCTTCTTTTTCATAAAAAGAAACTGAAAGGAAACACAGAGTTTTCAGAAATCTTTAATGTCCCTGTAACACAGGAAAAAGTTTTGTCAAACAGCAAACACTTCTGTCAAACGACTGAAAAATGATGCACAACGTGGAAGAGCAAACATCATGATGACTGCTTTCCAAATCCAGAATTCCTGTTGTAAAACACACAGAATCCCCACTTTTTCATAAAGTACAGGAATATTTTCACTGAGAAGTTCTTTAATGGTTTTTTTTGGTACAAAAAGTGAATTGTGCATTTATGTGCAGTGTTCTGCATTCATTGACTAGCAGCCCATGTGCAGTAATTAAAGTGAAAGACCAAATACCAAGTGATGGTAGTTTTGAACAATATTTTTTTTTTCTGACAACTGAACATTGTGCAAACATTTCTTTATACACAACAGAAATATAGTAAATGAACAATGTACAGAAAGTAATGCTTCAATGAATTATAGCAAAACACTGAATTCTGTTTTTGTTATACAAGTCCAGCAGTACTCCACTAATTTAATGTTACTCTGAATTTCAATCAATACATTTGAAATTAAAATCTGGCTCATGTTACACATTTCATTTTAATCTTTTCCTGACTTCTATCAGACTATCTGAGTGCAGAATGGGAAAACGGCCCTTGGCCTTAATTACAATTCTAGAAGTCATGCTTTTAATTTGTATTTAATCCCTCATTCTTTCTGAACCATAAACCTCTCATTTCTAACAAAAGAACCCACAGCTATTTTATTGTCTTGTTCCTACTGCAGCTTTATACTTAAATACTTCTTTATATTTTCTCCTTTATTGAAATCAAAAGAAGCTTTACAAATATGTACAATTCACTTAAAGAAATGCTGTTATGATTTTGTATGTTTAGAAGTTACTTTTCCAATGTGCATCTAATAGCTTCCATATATATCACCTTCCAGATAAAGGACTGAGGAATTGCAGTATAGAAACATGTAGAATCTTTCAAATTTGAACAGCATATTCCTACTCAACTCAAACTCACACTAACAGAAACACTTTTTACAAGAGAAATAAACTGTACAGAGAGTTATTTGCTCTACACGAAATATCCAGTTCAGACTCTGCTGAAACCAGTGGGATTTTCCATAGATTGGTTCAGATCCTGGACAAGAATTAGGCAAGAGTTAATCAATGGAGAGGAGGAGATGAAATGTATATGCAGATGAAATGTATATGCATGCCACAGCATGCAGAGTCATTTCATCTGGCTTAGTATGGCATTTGTTTTTACACAGATTCAGAGTGAAAGTATACTGGTGCTATCTACAGCTGTCCATATTGCTGAGGAAAAAAAATATTCCATTCAATTATTAGAATGCTCTTTCTGCTTTGAAGATAACCAACTGGACTTTAAAGGCATCCTATTTTTCTTTCAATTTCTTAAGATGTCTAGTGATAGTGGTAAGAATTTTTGGGCTGGAGTGATGACTGGAAATGGTTCTAAATTGCTCATGCAGTCAAAGGTAACAAAACAGAAAAGCACAACTACTGTAGAAAGTACTGATTTCCAATACAGGAGCCTGTAGCACACTGCAATGTATAAGGGACAACCAGTCTTCCACCAATACCATCAGAATATTAGTTGCCCTCTGCAAAGTAAACCTAATTCCTATGACTGCTATCTCCTTGCAACAGTCCTGGAATATTTTCCTAAGCAATTTATATGTTACTACACAAGATGTGTGACCTGTCTACGGCGATTTAGCAGCAATGTTTCAGTGCTGGCTAGCTGCCTCTCCAAACTGGGTCAACACTTAAACGACTTACACAGGACATATTAAGCAAGCTTTTGAAATGCCTTAGAAATCAGTGATCTACCAAAGTATGTAATGTAACACTTGTCCGTACTGGCTTGACATCTCTTTAAAGCAATTGCTGAGTGGTCCCTGCAATCCAAGTGGAATAGCAACAGGAGCCATACCACAATCAGTAGGAATTCATTGCTTGAAGGCTCTGAAGGACTTCCAGCACAACTTCATAACAGAATAAATATTCATCCTGTATGCAGAGATACCAGTGTGAAATGCCTGGTTACACTCAAATTCTGGACAAAGAAGGATGGACTGGCTGAACTGGCCCTGGCGAGACCCCATCTTGAGTACTGCATTCAGTTTTGGGCTCCCCAGTTTAAGAGGGACAGGGATCCGCTGGAGAAGGTCCAGTGGAGGGCTATGACAATGATTAGGGGACTGGAGCACTGCCTTATGAGGAGAGGCTGTGGGACCTGGGGCTTTTTAGTCTGGAGAAGAGAAGACTGAGAGGGGCTGGGTGTCAGGAGCGGGGAACAGGCTTTTCTCAATTGCTGCCTGTGATAGGACAAGGAGCAATGGATGTAAGTTGCATCACAGGAGGTTCCACCTCAACACAAGGGGGAACTTCTTTAGTGTAAGGGTCACAGAGCACTGGAACAGGTTCCCCAGAGAGTCTGTGGAGTCTCCTTCTCTGGAGCCTTTCAAAGCCTGTCTGGATGTGTTCCTTTGTGACCTGAGCTAGATTGTATGGTCCTGCTCTGGCAGGCAGCTTGGACTCGATCTCTTTGGATGCCTTCCAACCCCTGACATCCTGTGATCCTGTGATGCTGTAAAGTGCTGTTTATAACATCAGCATCTTTGGAACATGGATGTCTAGCTTTTCTTCCCACCTCCTATTTATTCCAAACTGAATTAATTGCATCTTGTTTTTTCCTGCATGAAAACTCTTTTAAGGGGTAGGTTTAGCTCAGCAGAAGGATGATGACAACTTATCTGTGGCAAGATTTTGGCTGAGGGCTGCAATTTCACTGAGTAGAATTTATAGTGTCTTACTGTTTTTGTTGTGGATTCTCGCTTTTCACCTTAGAAAGGGGGCAGGGGTCAGATATCTGTACTATGTTGATACGTAGATTTTATTTGCATAAGTTAGTAAGGGAAAGACATTTCATATTTAAATATAGACACTATTTGCCTGGAAGATTTTTCCTCCAAAGACAGGGCTTTAAATTCCAGATTTATCAAACCATGTGGATATGTGTTACTAATTGTATTTTATAAAAAAACGTGATGTAGTTGTATGTTAAGAACTTACCTCAGTTTGGATCATGCCAAAACGCTGATGTCTCAAATCTCTGACTATCTGCTTGATGTTGAACTATAAGAAGAGAACAGGTTTTATTTCATTGACATGCATGTTACAAACAAAGATTTAAGCATGTTTAGATGGAGAAGTATATTTGCAAAGAAATAGCAAACAACAAAACCTGTATTTATTCCATCTTGTATAAAAAAATTATACCAGGAATTACTCTGATCTAAGGTACCTCTAACTGTTAAGATTCCTACCCCTTTGTAATTCTTAATGATGATATGTTTGATACTTACATGTAAATCTTTTTCTATATAGCTAAGCAGAACTTCAACACACAGTAAAACTCCACTTCTTCCAATGCCAGTGCTACAGTGAGCAACAATAGGTCCTGTACTGTGAGCTTTTCTCATATAACTAATAAATTTTACAAGCTGCTCAGCCAGTCTGGGAATATCGTGGTCAGGCCAAGTGATAAACTGCAAATGACTTACAATTCGCTTCTCTTCTGTCTGGAAAAGAAAGACCAGAAATGTTTAGAATTATCAGTCTTAAATCTGATTTTCAATAAATTCCACTGATAAATTCTCCTTCAGATTCATTCTTAGTCAATTGTTAGGCTACTCTACAGTTCTTCAGCTTCTCATATATGACCATGTCAAAGTTTCTTATAGGTTTTCAGAAATTAACTCAGAAAATGCACACCTAGGAAATTTGCTTCATGTAAGGCTTATAAGAATAATCATAGTGTAGACAAAATATAGAGTGTTGTTAATTGAATGGTCCTGAGACCACGCTTCCTGTTGCCAGCTTGCCAAAACACATTAAGCTGAATGGAAAAGAATGACCTGTTTTTTTACCATCAGAAGAATTTTGAATGCGTGTCTCGATTTCTGCTGA
Organism: Psilopogon haemacephalus; assembly: GCA_013396835.1. Classification (NCBI taxonomy): domain Eukaryota; kingdom Metazoa; phylum Chordata; class Aves; order Piciformes; family Megalaimidae; genus Psilopogon; species Psilopogon haemacephalus. The sequence continues at coordinate 186,707 of VWZI01021440.1, read as the reverse complement.
AGTCAACCTACGGTTTTCTGTAGTACTGTGATACTTGTGCAAGACAAAGACAGCAAATATAATGCATCCACTGAAACAATCACACATAATGGCCCACCTTCCCATCTTAATATTCTTTTGGGAAGACTCATATTGATTGCTTTACTGTGCTTCACACTCAGTCACATGAGGTGAATTGTGGGTTCTTCATACCAAGAAACTGTTTTCTTGACAGAAAAAGACATCCAGTTAGCCTGGCACAAGTAGGAGCTTTTTATTATTCCATTAATTATTATATCATGCAGATTTTTTTTTAAGCTTTGCTTTACGTAAGATTAAGGCAAGACTGATAGACCTACAGATGACCCAATTTCCATATTCTTACATCTGGATTCCACACTTGTTCAGTTTCTACAAAATTGCTGCTAGATTTGTATTTCATGTGAAGTCATATCTTTTCCTGGATGAAAGAAGAATCAGATGTTCTAAATTCTAGGATGAAAAACACCTTTTCCTCTTTTCCCCCTGCCACCGTTAGAGAATATACATCCATTCTGGCAGCCCTCACTGGTTCGATGTGGTGAGAACAGTAAGCACTTCTGCAAAACACTGAACACACCAGCTCTGTGACTCTTAAAGGACTAAATTTTGGATGGTCTCATCCTAATGTATGTAATGTTAGTTTCATTACTCATGCAATAAGCAAAGAAGGAGCACCTCATTAACCCTAATTTCATGCCTATTATTCAGATTGTTATATTCCTAAAAAATACGGAGCAAATATTCTGGAAGTAGTAAGCAAAAATACTACTGAATGTTTCTTTGTAAGATATATCTAACTGGTTTAATTGTATATGAAAATATTAAGTCTACTCACCTGTTTGTTGATCATTTCTATTGTTCTAATTACAAAGTATTCCAGAATCTGGTAACTGCCTAGGCTGAGATGGAAATTAGCCAGGTCAATGGAGTCATGGGGAGATTCAGGCCAGTACCGATGGCATTTGACTTGCCCTCGCTCCACCTCTTTTGTCATCATAGCAATCACATCTGATCCATTCTCCCAGATCATTTGCCAAAAATCAGCCATAGTGGATGGCAGAGGCCCTTGGGTTATGATATAGAAATGTTCCTGTTCTCCAACTTCCATTCTAATGTAACTTGCATTAATGTAGCCATTCTTCTCTCCCAGAGGAACTCGTGTCTTATCGTCTGTACAGAAACAGAAAGTTGCTATTTAAGCTGTAGATCTGAAACAGATCTGCCATCTCAAGTATTCAGAAAATGGAGAACTCCAGCCTCTAGTAGCAAAATGTGCTCTTGGAATCAAATTGTCCTAAAATGACTTCTCATCAGCAAGTAAACTTGTTTCTGACTCAGAGTGGAGAAGCTGAAAGCTCTCTCTATATATTATGCTCTCAAGTACTTACAAAGAATCTTTATCTTTCCAAGAACTACCTAACTCCATGATTTCCCCTACACTTTTCAGAATTCCACTGTGTCGCAAGCAGCTGTACATGTAGCTGTACATTTAAATAGCTTTAAAGAACTGCTGCTATAGTTCAGTTTACTGTTGCCCACAGAAATGTAGATTGTTGTCTCTGAGAAAAAAAGGAAGGAAATGCCAATCACAACTGTCTCCCTACCAGATCAGTCTTGCCTTGTGGAAGATGATACTCCAGTAACTTAAATATTGTGCAATGCAGACATCCTTATGCGAACTCTACCTCTTTTGGAAATATCTCAACACATTCCATTATTAGTGGAGTTCTCTGTAACTAAGGATGTGGTGGAATTAGCACCTCCTACATCTCAGTGTTATAACTGGTTTTCTGATGTCCTTGTTCAGCAAACATATGTTCTTATTAGTGTGTATACTTACATGGAAGAATATCTCTGTATCTGTTTTTCCCCTGGTTTTCTGGTGCTTTGCCAGTTCTGCAGTCATCTGTTGGTTTCATGTATTCTAAAGCCTAAATCAATGAGAAATAGTCATTCCATGTTGTTTATATCCTTTAGAGACAACCTTTACAAAGTCAATGTGAGCAAACTTTACTGCTCTATGTGACTCAAGACTGACAAATATACTTCTTACAGAAAGTACATCATTCTTTAAACTTCTAGGCAAGGAATTAAAATTGCTTACTTGCCTGCACAAAACTTCTGGGATTATCAAGTGAGATTTCCAAACCACATCATCAGCCCCTGCTATTACAAATCCTTTTCATATATTGTTATCGAATAGATGTTTGGGCAGTGTCTTGGCCAAATGTCATCATTCATTACCGATAACCCACTCACTAAAGTACTAGTTATTGCCCTGTTGATAGGTAGTGAATGTTAGTGAATGCTTTTCAGTGAAAGAGCAATGTATGTACAAAAGAGGGGAGGTTTAAATGGGGTATTAGAAGGAAGTTCTTTACAGTGAGTGTGGTGAGATACTTGAACAGGTTGCCCAGGGAGGTTGTGGATGCTCCCTTCCTGGACATGTTCAAGGCCAGGTTGGATGAGGCTTTGAGTGACCTGTTTTAGTGGGAGGTGTCCCTGCATATGGTGTGGGGTTGGAACTGGATGATCTTTGAGGTCCCTTCCAACCTAAACCATTCTATGATTCTATAAGAGCATCAATAATGTTAAGTGCAAATCATATAGTCATTAAAAACTTCATAGCACATTTAATGGAACAGAATGCTGTCTAAAAGGAAGCAGGAATGTGCAATTTACAGCTTTGAGCTACCTTCACTTCTCTTTATTATTTTACCTCTTTGGCATGTATTGGCTGATGCTCTACCATCACATTATGCCACTATACAGCATATATGGACTGAAATATGTGACAGTTACTTAATATCTTCATAAGTCACTACAGCTTTTACTCAGATAAAATATCCATTGGCCTTGGTATCCAGTCCTTTCGTTATTAGATCTTCATGTTTTCTGTGCAGACATGTGACTCGGCTTATAGCATGCTGTGCCTACATCAGTAATAGAGTGGAATGAATGGAAATTAATACATGCCCTTGAGCCTTCAGGGAAAGTCAGCAAATCCCATACATTACAGCTTGAGGGATTTTGTACCCAGCAAGTCAGATATGTAAAGGCAAGTGGAAGAAACTGATAACACTGCAATTACTATGGAAAAATGGTAGCAATCTCCTTCACTGGTGATAAGTACATCCTTTAAAGGAAATTCCAGTACTGTCTTGAAGAGTTATAAAATAATGTAATCTTTGGGAATTTACTAATAAATCAATACTCCAGTTATGTGCTGAAACAATATATTTTATATGCTTTCCTAATTTGACACTTTTTTCATAAGTTATATGCCACTAGGTGTAATTATGTGGTTTTGCCACTAAGGAAGTAGGTTACTTTTCTTTTTAATTTCACATTAATAGCATCTTGTGGCAATGAATTCCATGGATCACTGGACCATTGTGTGAAACAATTTCCTATCACTGATTAAGTGTTTCAATGCTAGTGACTCCCTAACAGAATGGATTTCTTGCTTTAATGTAGCCTCTAGAATAGTGCCTAGGAAGCCACTCAGTAGACCTGGTTAATAGAAGTCAGTCTAGGAAAAAGTAATTAATACTCTACATTTATGCACTGTTTATTTATTATGCCATATCAGCAGTATCTTTGGACAGAGAACAACCTATGCCTGATCTGTGTGGGAAGAGATCCAAATAGTGTAGCATCACCCAAACAGATTATAATTCCCATTCTGGCTGAAGTAATTGTCTGAGAAGTGGAGTCAGTAAAGATACACAAGTTGATCCAAATGGTATGATGATAAAAGCCACTTTCTTAGCTCTGCTAAACACTCAGATCTTGAAAAAGAATCTCACTGTACCATAAATTCCTTGAATACTTCTTGATTCTCAATCCGCAACTGAAGGCCTCGAATAAGACCTGTGATGCCAGTCCTTGGACCTACTCCAGTCAGTGATGGTTTAATTAACTGAGTTAGTTCATCTCCAGAAGCAAAGGTGCTGCCTATATATCAACAGAAAAGCAAAGGAGTTTCTAGTTACTATCATTAGTAGGGCAAAGTCTTGCCTTGAAAAACTTAGGCGGCCGAAGTACTTAAGTACATTTTGTGCATATGCTGTGGAATTGAAATGTGAAAAAATATTTTTGGCTTACTTATGTTCACAACAGAGTAAGTTGGCACCACGGATACAACTAGCATTGCATTTCATGTAATTTGGAAGCAAATCCAACTATTTCAATTTGTTGCTTCATGCCATTTCTAAATATAGCCTGTTTTAAATTATTCTTACAGAACCAAAGATTTTAATGCAATTTTGTGTTGGTATAGGAGACCCTGGCCCACCTTTACAGGGAATCATCTTCATGCTTCCAGTGCTTTTCCAAAAATTAACATTGCCTGCCTGCATGAAGTAAGAAAACATCTTCCATCCTTTTCATCTTATCTCACACTCCCCTTCAAGAACAAGATGTGAAGTATCTTTGATGCACAAAAGTCAGGATTCAGTTTTGCTAATTAGTTAATCCTGAACTATATGTTCTGATCCAAACTTTGACAGGTTAAAACATGGATAAACATTTGTATCTCCAGAAAGGTGACTACTCTACTGGAAAAACTGAAAACTTGTGTTATCATGTAGAATAAAAACAGTAGCTTATCCGGGGAAAAAAAGGATGGTTTGAGGCAGATGAATTATGGAATTTGTCACTTTAGTCATAGGCTACTATTGGCTAAGAATAATATAATATAATGTGCCACAGCTACTCTTAGCTAATCTTCACAAAAGTGTGCTTTCGATGCTTTTCTCTGGACCACAACTTGCACCTGTCTTGACTAAGCTTCAAAGACACTTTCCATTCATTTCCTGTTCTCTAGCTCTCACAGATGAAAGGATGTTTGTATTAAGCAGTTGAGAATGCCAGGGAAGACAGAACTCTGGCTTCAGACAGAACACACTGTTTCCCATGCACATCTTTCCTTCTGCATCAAGTGGAATAAAAATTCTAAACTTTGAGCATTTAGTAGAAGATAGATTGGTTATCATTTTCTGTGTGCTAGCTAGTACTGGTGACTAATGTGAGGGGGGAGAACTGTGCTTTACTTCTAAGTGTCACCAGCAGTTCATTTCATCAACAGAGATGAGGCAAGGAGTGGGGAGAGACCTATATTTCAGAGAATCTGTGGAATATTCCAGCATCCTAACTATGATTCCATTCACAAATCATACTTGTTTGGGCTAGAAGCAACTTGAATTCCTATAGGAACAACTAGGTAGATTCTTTCTGTAAACTCTCTTCTGATATTAAAGGAACTTTAGAAAATGAGTGTTGAAGTGCTTCGGTATGTGTTTAAGCACATCAGCTCCAGAAGTTTTAATGATATTACTGTACGAAGTGAAATTCTATAATTCTGGGAACAAAAGCTTGAAAGAGAGTTTGATTTTTCATTCTATGTTTTTGTGTAAACTTTTTTTTTTTTTTTAATGAATTGTATTGGAACACTAAGGGAGAAAGGAGAGTGATTTAGAAAAGCTATTCCATCCAGTGATAACAAGCACATTTTGTAGCATGGTCTCAGAATTTGTTCCATTAATTCTCAAAGCCTTCTTAGACATTGCCTTTCAGATATTAAAAAAACCTTCCACTAAATTCTGTCTGTTTATGGTAAGATATTTCATGTTCTTTTATCCATTTTATGACAAACTAAGAGGTGTCTTTTTAAAAAAATTCTGCACTGCGAAGCTCATACAAATTTTCTTCTTACTCAAACCATAATGTTTATGGATTTTGTTCAGCCACTGAACCAATGTGTCATTTATCCTGTCACTATCCAATAGTGCATGATTTGAACAAAGGTCGTCATGCTGCAACCAAAACAATTCTATAATTCTATATTACTCAAATTAATTCAACAACTTTCTTTTTTTTTGCAGTTTCTGCACCTAATTGAGTATAACCAAGCTATTCAGATATTTTCATATGAGGAAGAACATGATATATAAATTAAAGAAAACCAAAATAACCCAACAAATCCTAACCAGAGCCCAAAATCATGTTCAGAGTGCCCTGGTCTTTTAGACACTAAGAACAAATTCTTGGTTTGTATATAAGGGATTAGTGTTGTTCTCACTGCACTTATAAAGAGTAGCTGGCCTATAATCTTAAAGAAACAAGTATAGTTTTTGCATGGTTACTTCTAGGTAGAAGGGAAATCTTGTGGGGCACATTATCTCCGTCATTGTTGTAGATGTCTGATTCAGACTGTTGACTCTCTCTTCCACAGCCTTCACATTCTGCATATTTCTGTGATCTGTAAAATAGCATTAGTTGAAAGGATTTATGGAAGTGGCAGAAACTTTGATAATCTTAACTGTACAAAGGTGGGAGGTTTTAATCTATTTTTGATCACTTTTAATTTTCTTGAGTAACTATATTAAAGATCCATTCCCAGATGTCTGGGGTTGGAAACATCTGTATCACTACAGCCACAGTAGCCCGGGCTCCAACACCTGCTTGGAACACTTAGTAAAATCCACAGGGATCCTGCCCATATCAACATGATAGTGCTGCCACTGTTCTCTCTCCTCCTCACCTAGATAGGCTAAAGCTAGTTTACGTGTGTCTGCAAGAGCTGTTATATCTAGGAGCTTCTGTTTAATTTATCTTAGTAGTCATATGGAAGCTGTTTAGCAACAATTATAGATGAAGCTGCATTCCTATAGAGCTGTATTTCTGTTATTTCAGACACATGGCTGTGTTTGCACATCATATTAGGACAGCTCTGGAAATATTAGAATAAATTATCCATACTATTTATTTAAATAGTTTTACTGCATTTGAGAGAATTACCTGTCTGCAGTATCACTGATGATATCCTTATACCCTTGTCCAGCCACCTGACCTTGCAGACGGGAATTGTGTTTGTGTGTACTTTCTGGATCCTGAAGGTTTAAAATAAGAAAAAGTTGTTAAAAATCAATACACAGAAACATCAATAATGTAGTTATTGATCATCATTGTTCTTTCTCATATCTGAAAAAAACGTGTGCCCTTCACTTAGAAAGGAAAAGGAAAAGAATAATAGTTTCTACTTTCAGAAGAATGTATGCAACTGATTCTGCTTTATCCACTAGGAGTAGAAAGCCAGATCAGACGTACTGGTGAGTGTCATAATAATACAGTCATCGGACACGTCTACAACTTAGGATGCATCACTAAACTCAGAAAAGGTTCATCTTAATTATATCCTGTCTGACCTCACAAAGAAAATGCAGTCACAGGGATCATGAGTCGTACTCCACTCTTCACCTCACAACTCTTTGCAGGAGAAAGCATCAGGGGCTGAGATGGAATTGTTAGTAATAATTTGTTTCTGTCTCAGACAGCTGCTCTCCTAATGAAGTACTGAATTAACTGAAAAGGCAAACCCATGATCACTCTTGATATGCAGTAGAAGCAAAAGTATTGCTGGCTGTTTTTCCGTCCTAGAGAATAACTGCATTTAAATGATGCAGGACATTTGTTGTTAGTATGTGGAAGTGGTTCCTTCTCAGTTGTAGCACTTGATCGATAATTATTTCTAATTTAGTTCAGAGTAATGTCTCTTCTTTCCCTGTTTAATATTCCTAATGAACTCAGAAACCTCCCTAGTATGTCACACAATATAAACTATGGAATGTCCCCCAAGAATTATAATGGTTGCTGTCCACATTGGGAACTACAGAGTTAAAAATCCTCTAGGGACTAGAGGAGTCTAGGGGTTGGACACAGGGAAGTGTAAAATTGTTATTCAACCCCATAATTCTGCTGTCTCTTTATAAACTGGCAGCAAGAGCAACTCACTCTCCTTTCCTCTCCCTCCTGCCTGCTGTCTGTGGCAGGAGCTACTTTTCTTGCTAAACAAGTAAGGAGTAGGCCTGTTTGTGGCCTCCAGAGGCCTTGTTTGGGCTTATAGGTGGCAGAGATGCTGGGACAGAAGGAGAGGAGCACCGAGGACTGTAGATTAGTTTTGAATTGGGGGAAGGTTTAAGGGGGTTTGCTATGCATCCTGTATACGCTCTGTAATTTTTTCTGTTTTTTCTTGCAACTATAATTTTGTATTTCTTTCCACTTCATTTGAGAGTGTCTCATTCTGTCCACTCTCTAAAAATACCATGACAGTAGCTCCCTCTTACTTACAGTTCATTTTCTTATTTCTGTGCTTGCATTTCACTATTAGAACAGGGAAATTCATGTCTGTCTGTTTAACCATGAATTTATTTACCCAGTTTCTGCACCTACTGACTACACTGCCTGGAGAATGTCATATGAATTTTTATGTTCTATGTGCCAAGAAAAGGTATTTTATTGCTGCTTTTTTTGCATCTGTTTTTTTAGTAGCTTACGACTTTCAAAGTCTACATCTTTCTGGTGGGTGGCAGCTGTGGTCTGTACATAGAGTGCAGTTTCTATTCATGGGAGACAGCTAAAGGCTTTCTGACAATTTAGTTCAAATATCCATTTTAGAAGTCTACATAAAAAGTCCTCAAGGAAGCTTATTCACATCAAGGACTTCTTCCATTTTTCTTTTCCTAGTTTGATTATATTGGTTGATGCAGGGTTTGTATTTTCATTTGTTCTGGAGAATAAGAAGACACATATTTCTCAGGTTTTCTGAGGAGAGGCTTTACTAAGAGGTAAACTTAGAAATAATAGGTGCTGTAAAATTTGATCTGTGGTGACTTACTAGGACTCAAAAGCATAACCAGTTGGAGAAGTTTGAATGGCTTAGAGTTCTGAATATTAATGGAAGACAGTTAAATAGAAATCGTGCAAGGTACATTGTTTTAAACTGCTGAAGAAAACAAAAATAAGGAAAGAATTTAAAGTAATATAAAGCACGCGCCAATATTATAAAGCACCAGAATTAGACTTGCATATGCAACATTCCTTCACCTGCCCTTTTAGCATATATATATTATACTAATCATACGCTCTTATCTCAGTGGTATCCGCCTGGCTCATTCAAGTGTTAGCGGTTCAGATATACTTCTCACACATTAATCTTTTCCTCCTTAAGATGCTGTGGTTCTTGCCTTCATTACAGCAAACTCATCTTATAAACAAACATACAAGTAAGCAGTAACTTCTAGAAGGCTGATTCAGATGGTACCTGTGTGCACATCTGGTTGTATTCTTGTTCTTCCTTGAAAGTGAAAACAGGCTGAACTTTCAGGTTTCCCTCAGCACTATCTGAATATCAGAAAACAAAATCAAAGTAAATTCCTATAAATCATGAAAATGTAGATCTGTTTCTTCTGTGTCACTCACACCAGAGGACTTTCATCATGAAAGAAGCACTGACATGCAGTGTCAGACACTGACATGGTATATACCTTTCATAATGCTCTGAGAGTGTGTGTACAGCATAACTGTTCTACATCGCCAACATAATTCAGGTTGTTAGAAGATACTGTAGCAGTCCCCTGAATAGACAGCAGTTATAAGAAACCTGAAGCAGAACTTAAATCTGCCCTCTCTAGCCCCGTACGTACATTTGCACTGCTGAGGTATAAATTTCATAGATTAATTTTGATATGTGTTTCTCTAACACCATTGTGTTTTGCTGGGTCCGCAGCAGTTCACAGTTTCCAGTAATTCTGTAAACCCCGCAATGGCATGCAAGATGAAAATAAATGTTCCCACAGCCAGTTCCTTGTACTTGCAGAGCTAGTGAGCTCACTGAAGTGGATTGGGATATTTTTACAGCCCTTAGTAGAGCAAGACTTGCAGTTAGCCTGTTTATAATTAGCTTAAGTAGCTGTACTTCCTTTTTTTCCCCCATCATTAACCCCCCAAATTAAACTAGAATAAAAAGGGGGAGAAAGCAAATAGCAACCATAGTGGCTTCTCACCTAAGATTTGAAAGAAAGCCTCCAATTTGTAACCAACAGGCCAGGAAGTATATTGAGGAGGAATTCTATATTCTTCCCAGTAAACTTTATCCACATTATAGGAAACATGTCAATGTTCAAAGAAATAGAAAGCTGAGGAACGTAGACCAATAATCTGTTGATAATAGTATAGCTTTGTTTCTACCCCCAACTTTAATTAACATGTAAATTTAGTGTATTCAGTAGAGCATAGCCTGCAGTGCAAGGAGCTGCAGTGCTTTCAAGAGATAAGCTAGGAGTTCTGGGGTTTGAAATTTGTGGGAAATGTGTGTTAGCAGCTGGGTCAATAATTCTCTGTGATTTCATCAGTGACTTGTATAAAACTAAGTAAAATTAGTTCAGAAACCCTCGTGACTTAAAAGCACGAACTAAATTAAAGCATCTTTGAGGGCCTTGCAGCTTTGCTTCCACTATTCCTAGACTTAAAAGTCATGTTTCGGCATTCCTTGTGGTCCTCTGTCTTGAGTAGCTCAGACAGATCTGCAGATCCTATGAATCAGGACTAAAGGTAAAGTTAGCAACACAGAATTGTTTAGATAATAGAAACAGTTATGATACACTGAATGGATGTAGCTGCTTACCAGGCTCTATTCTTGCATTTTGGGGGGAAGGTATACTGCTGCTCTGACTGTCTGAGTAAGCCCATTGTAAGGCCATGCTTCTGCAGACAGTGAGTTGAACAGTGCCTTGAGCCTTGCGCAGCAAATCTATCACTGTTTGACGTGGCAGACCAGATACGAAAGTTTCATTCACCTGAAAAATACAGTGATATGTGCTTCCAAAATCCTGTAATGGAAAGCTTTTCTTAATCCTGTACCCCAGCACTGAGTAACCTTTATATTATTTATTTGCACTTCATGTGTCCTCAAATTTTAGTAACTTGCTTGATCCTCTCCTTTCTACTTCTTTATACCATGATTGCCAGCAGTACACTGCAGAAGTAGAGTTCATACATTTTCGGAGACACTAAGAGGACACTTTTCCCCACTCTTCAGATGGAAGATGAAGGAGAAATAGAAGCAAATGAAAATCAGAAAAGCAAACAAAAATACCTAAACTATTGGAAAGGGAGGAAAAACAATATAAAGTTAAAACAAACAAAAAAGAGACATGTTAAAAGATTGTTAAGATAATGAGATTTAAATAAAGATTCGAAAGCTCTAATTTCAGGATTTTTTGGTTGTTTTAGCAATGCCTGACTGGAACTGATGATAGTTTTCTCCTGGTTAGCTGATATATACAAACTTTGATCAGTTAACTCCTGTTTCCCTGACTTCTTCACGTATAAGACTCAGTTGACACAGTTACACTATGGAATAGTTGCATCTACTATTCTGTCTGCTGCTCTGCTAGAGTATCCAACAGCTACCTCCAGCTGTAGAGATGCCCAGCCCCACAGGAAGCCTCTAGGCATGGAGTATGGGTAGCCCAGAAGAGCCATCTGAGCCTAGGAGCTGAAAGACACCATCTTCTACATGCTACTGGACCAAGCAGCCACAGATATCCAATCTGAAGAACCCTTATACTGAAAAATGCAGAGCAATTAGGAAAAATGTAGGCAAAACTAATGAAGAACAAGCATTACCTTAAGTAGAATGTCACCAACTTGAAGCCTCCCATCTAGATCAGCAATACTGTCTGGGCTGATGGCTTTTATTAGAATAGCCCTGCCATTTCTTCCACCTACCAAAGCAAATCCTAGGCTTCCATTTTCTGCTTTTTCCAGCTCAATCTTGATTATGAAGTCCTATAATGAGAAAGGATACAGCGTAAAGTGGATTTATTTGCTCCTCTTTTCAGATGCCCTATCTGATAATTTCAGAATTAAATATCTCAGATCTCAAAGACTGATGTAGAAAATGCTTAATAATTACATGTATATCCAAAATTCCATGGTGTGATATTCTGTCATTTCCTATGCTTTCTTTCTAAGCTAAGGATTAACCTTGCAAGCTGTTAAAGATTACTATGAAGACCTGATGGAATGGCCACAACACATAAGTAGTTCTTTTCTTACCAAGCTGGTAAAATACTGAATACTGATATTATACACTGAAAAACAATAGAACAGTGTGACCTCAGGAAATGCTCAGCACATTCTACTCTATGAACACTGAAGCAATTCACCAATTCACAGGACACTCTCTAAATGCATTATACTCACATTTTCAATGAAATAAACTATTGAAAGAATCTCACTCCATATAGGTTGCTTCATGCAACGGACCATCTCATGCTTGATGAAATTGTCACTTACCTTACATTCTGGAGAATCAGGAGCGTTTTGCTGAGCATCACAGTTTGTTTCCTCTAAATGTTTCTCTGTGAAAAAGCAGCAACAATTTTTACAGAGCTGTGTCGGTAAAATGTTCTGTGGTATAACACTTAAAATCATAGAGACAAAAATTAATTATTTTTTATTTCACATGTAAAATCTAAAACACCTCCTGTGGATTTATGTGGGCTTACATCCCCAAACCACAATCTGAGCCTTGTGTGAATTATCCCTGTAGACTTTTTACCTCCCATTAATCAGGTTCCAAAACGAGCTTTAAAAGCTACATGTTAGAGGGTCAGGCCATGAAATGGACAACAAATAATGTATAAATAAAGTTTACTGAAATGGTAAGTTTTGGTTTTGAAATATTAATCTTTCCCAGGCGCTGCCAGTATGACCTACAGATTTTCTTTCAAAGAGAGGGCACAAAATTTTACAAACTCTAATTGAAAAACACAAAGTTCATTACCATGCTGATGTGGCAGGTGCTGTTCTTGGGAATCCAGGTTTTCATTTGAGAAAGAAATATTGACTTTTTTTGTCTGTGCTCGTGACCCTGAAAAGCATATGTGTAGGTTTGTTCTAAAAGGCTTCCTTTGTATACACAAGGAAATGTAAACTTTGTGCTTAGATTATTAAACAAAGCATCAATATCTGATACTGATGCTACATGAGGCAGTTTGGTGTGTTTACTACTGCGTGATTAAGTTTGCCAATTTGCAGAGTGAAATAAACAATTCTGTCATGAACTAAAGAGATACTACATCTCAGCCATTGCTATTTATAAACCTTTAACAACAACCAGAGATCAGACTGAGTCATTCTAGATGTGTGGCAATGATCAGGCAGAGGAAGAAGCAATGTTTGTTAGTGTCTGCAGGGATGCACATGTAAGAAGACAATGTGTGTTTCTTGACACTCCCAGCTCTAGCTCCAGTTTTAGTGGTTTGCTTTATCATATCTTGGTGATCTTCCACAAAGTACTCTTAATGTATGAATTATAGAAAATTATGAGTGTTCTGCTGTTAGGAGAAAAAGCTTCCCTGTTGTACCTGCAATTTTAGCATGCTTCTTGTAACCAAGAGAATCTAGAAAATGAAGGCTGACTTCTCTAGTGGCAAATTATTATAGAATTAGCTATAAATAGATCAGAGATGATAGTGAACAGAATACCAAATTACTATAAAATATTTTAAAGTGCCTTATAAAAGTGAAGAATCTTTTTTAATGAGGCAGGTAACTGTATCATTATAGGGCTCATAAATCTGTATAAAACATGATGAGATCTGGTGACCTATATTGAAAGTGTCTTGAAAATTTTGGAATCTGCAAAGCTCATGGAGCAAGGATGTGTAAGCAAGATCCTACCAGGATATGCATTTACCATTCCTTAGTTATACCACAGTCACTACAAATACACATAACTTTACTTGTGCCTTTGGAGAAGTTTGCTCTTCAGTTACTTTGGTTTGCTCTTAAGTTACTTCAGCTTATAAAATCATGAGTCTTTCTTGTAGGATATGAAATCTTTAACTAGCTTGGAATATTTTTTTTCAGGCAGTCAGTATTCGGATGAGCACAGGCATACGAGCAGTTCTGCTCCAGGGTTCCTTTTCCAAGTTATCTTTGCAGATACCCAGTCAGGTAAATGAAACTGTGGGTTAGGCCTGACTTAACAGTGCAGCCAAATGTACCCTGGAATGTATTACCTACATAGCAAACACACTTTCTCTGCAGTGATGTAGATATGATACCTATCATTCCACTTGATGGCGCAGATGCAGCCTCTAATTGCTGAGACTCCTGCTGCTGCTGCTAAAGCAATTCTGGTAAAGTCTTTGTAGTGCAGATGGCTACTGATTTCTTTTTTGTCAGTTATACTGTTAAATATTGTGCCCTGATAAGAATGTTCTAACATTATTTAAGGGACATTGGTCTTGCCTGTTTCTGATTTTTCTATAGATTTATTGATAACAGTTTAAAAATTTGGTCTAAATTATGTAGTGGCTCAAAAAGTGCTGGAAAGTCACAGGATCACAGGATGCCAGGGGTTGGAAAGGACCCCTGAGCAGGAAAACCATACAATCCAGCTCAGATCACAGAGAAATGCATCTAGACAGGCCTTGAAAGTCTACAGAGAAGGAGACTCTACAGCCTCTCTCTGTCCCTTAGTGGATAATTTCAATCAAAACAAATGTTGGAATGCAACCATGTAAAATTGCCACTTAGTGACTAAAATGAAAATTGGCTATGCAAAATGCAACAATTAATTCTTTATGGAGAAATACACATTTTATTTCTATCTTTAAACCTTTAGAATGGCTATAGCAGAAATACTGAATGCCAAGTTACAGTCTATTAATAATGTTTCAGATGCAATGAATCAATACCTTATGCTTATCTCAAAAATCAAAAGCAAGTTTGGAACTAAAAATCAAAATATTAGCCTTACTTACTATTTTCCTGCTCTATGGGAACCACTGGATTTCCATTTCTGGGGGCAGAAAAAGTGAAATGTGTGAGCTATTAAAAGCTGCACGCTTTGTGGAGCATATATGAAAACTATTTTCAGAAAGTTAGTTGTCTAAATTGTAGTTGTACTTCTATGATTTTATTTATAGTGCTTTCTTAAAGATCATTTATATCAGCATATAAAGTATATGACTCTCTTTAACAGCAAAGCATTTTATTTCAGTGTATTGGGGAAAGAAAATACACATTACACCATCTGTCCAAGTACATATCTGCTTTGTCATACATTTTGCACCTGGTTCCCTCTCTATCAAGTTAAAATGATCTTTTGTCATTTCCCCATGTCTGTTTTTCTTCTTAGGCTGTAAATTCTAACAAGGCTGTGATTTCTTCATTTGCTAGACCATCACAGGTTAGGAAAACATAGATAAAAGTTTGAACTAAATCAAGACAGCTGTGACAGACATAGTACTACTTGCTCTGGTTGTGTGGCTTAGTCATCTGCTTTTTAGTAACAATTTGACTGTTCATCTGAGATCTTTGGAAGCTATTCCTCTATCAGTCCAAGACCTTTGCTGATGCTACATCAGAGTGTAGAACAAAATGAATCTAAAGTACAGCCAAGAATTCATGAGGGAAATTCTTAACTGCAGATTATAGATAAAGCTTGGGATGACTTCTCATGACATGCTGCAGATATATTTGTAATATGTCTAGCTCTTGAACTAACAGAGTTTCCCATGAAAGGTAGTTTTTGCCTGTAGTTAGGAATCTGAAGTGTGCAGAGAACATTAGCACTAGTAGTGGAAATGCAAAGATTTTCCCTGCAGAACAGAATATGTGGAAATGATAGCAAGCCTCACATTTATGTTTGGATGGTGATGTTTGAAGAGTTCTTTTTTGTGCTGTATGAGCCTACTTATACTTCCTGTGTGGGTCATAATTGCAAGGGGTTAAGATATCTTCTGGATGTTATGTATCAGGTTGCAATGTTCAGATATTTGGGGTATTTTTCTTGTAGTTTGTCTTGGTTTTGTTGTTTAACTGGATATAAAATTTAGAAACCTGTTTCAGCATTAGAATTGAGATTGAATATGCTCAGATTTACCTTGTGGCTTTGATTTGGACATTCTGGGTGGCAGCTTCACACACTCTCACTGCATCATCCAGGCTAATGCCCTCAGTCCACAGTCCACAGATGTAAACAATTTGATCTTGTGGCTGCAAACTGCCTTCCACACTGGCAGGAGAGCCAGGCACTATGTCTAGTACATAAATACCTTGCAACTTGCTTCCAGCTCCTCCTGTGAGCTTCAAGCCTAGAATAATGCAGAGAAAGCACCTTTTGTGGCAACGTGTTTTGCATTTCACTGTCAGTGACATACAGCCTAATGGAGTAGATGTGGGGCATTGGAATATGGGTTGAACTAATCACCAATATTATAAATAACGACTTTGCCCCAACAAGATGAGGTATAAGAGCTGGATTAGGAAGGTGGAATGCAATTAGATGTTAAAGTATGGAAAAAAGTATTGTCCGTCTCTATGCTTCAGCATTTCAATACAGCTTTATTTCACCTGATGTCTAATAGTCATCTGAATTAGACACTAACCTGCCTAACAGCTACTCACTCACTACCAGAGTGCCTAAGTGTCTTGCAGTCTGTAGAATGCCATAGGGAAGGGAAGCATAGAACAGCTAAGGAGATACCTATGCAATGCAGAACTGAATTGTGCAACAAAATCAAACAAGCTCCAAACAAGCCTCTGAACTGGAAACAGACTTCTATTCCTGAGCAAAATCAGCTGTGCAGTTTCTCAAGTCTACAGCTTTATCTGTGTGCGGGACTTGCCATGTTCTGTAGAAAAATCAAGATACTCTATGGGGATTTCTTGTATGACTTGTACTTCCCAGTGTAGACAAAGTTTTGTGTCTGTGGTGAATTAAGGATTTGAGTGGAGACTTTTCTGAATAGCAAACTATTGTTCTAACCAGCATTGTGTCCTTCTCAAATGTTGCCTTTTTAAAAATTTTTATTTCTTTCCATCCAAGTAGATATATCCCAGCAGATAATAGATATTATTATCTAACTAACAAAAACTTCCCTGTATCAGTAAAATAAAAATAAGAGATTGGACATCTAGCAGAAACTTCAGCAGATAGGATAATAGAAAGATCATTTTCCTAACTACATTAATTAGTCTAGTAAGAGACATTACTCTTCCCTTTAAAACCTTTCCCAAATAAATTTCTCTGTTCCTTGGTCATGTGTGGTGGGAAAAAGCATAAAGCTGTCAACCCCACTGAGAATCACATTGATCAAAGACCACAGTTAGGATTTCTTACAATTGCTGTAATCCCTGTCCAAATTGGCATGCATAATATTTACCACACACCTAGCTGTCCATTGGCACCTTTTGTGAGAGTAATTTCAGGAATTTCATCTGGCCTAATAGAGGGTTGTGGATTGCTGTCAGCTCGGCCAACCACAAGGTGCAGATCAGGAGGAGATTTTTGCAGTAAAGTCAGGACTTCATTGCATGGTAAAGATGTGACATCAATTCCGTTCACCTAAATGGCAAATAAGTAAAATCATATCATAGATCTCATGACCATCGTGTGCTTCTCCCTCCACCCTGAATTTTGCATATGAACTTACGTTTTCACTTTTGTGTTACTACTTTGCTGTGGTATTTATGCCACTGAGTGCAACAATTAAGATTGCAGTAAGGTTTCTTGCTTGAACTTTTACTTTTCTGAATGCTGATCTTTCGTTATCATATTTTTTTTTGTTGTTGTTTTGGGTTTTTTTCCTTGATGCTCAAGGTCTTGTACCAGCAAACTGAAGACGAACCAGACTGTAAACAGACTATTCATACATTGCTAAGGATATAACTCCTGCATCCTTTATGTATAACCTATCTTACTACACTAATTCTGTTGAGGTTATTTAATTGGGAAGGCATTGAAAGTTGCAGTACATTGCTACTAGATCAATCACATTATTTGCCTGGTCATGCAGTCTGAAATCTGACCTACTGAAGTCAGTAGAAGTGTATCTGTTACATGATTCTGAGGAAAAGGACCTGGGGGTCTGGGTGGATGAGAAGCTCAACATGAGTCAACAGTGTGCACATGCTGCTCAGACAGCAACCGTGTCCTGGGCTGCATTAAGAGAGGCATTACCAGCAGGGCAAGGGAGGTGATTCTCCCCCTTTACTCTGCTCTAGTCAAACCCCACCTGGAGTACTGTGTGCAGTTCTGGAGCCTCCAGCATAGGAAGGACATGGAACTGTTGGAGAGAGTCCAGAGGAGGGCCACAAAGATGATCAGAGGGCTGGAGCACCTCTGCTATGAGGACAGGCTGAAGGAGTTGGGGCTTTTCAGCCTGGAGAAGAGAAGGCTTCGAGAAGACCTTATAGCAGCCTACCAGTATCTGAGGGGGGCTTACAGGAGGGCTGGGGAGGGACTGTTCACGAGGTCTTGTAATGACAGGACGAGGGGGAATGGGTTCAAATTGGTGGAGGGGAGATTTGAACGGGATGTTAGGAAGAAATTCTTCACAGTGAGGGTGGTGAGACACTGGAACAGGTTGCCCAGGGAGGTTGTGGCTGCTCCCTCCCTGGATGTGTTCAGGGCCAGGCTGGATGAGGTCTTGGGCGACCTGATCTAGTGGGAGGTGTCCCTGCCTATGGCGGGGGGTTGGAACTGGATGATCTTTGAGGTCTCTTCCAACCTAAACCATTCTATGATTCTGTGATTCATTTGCACTTCCATGGCTAAATATGTGATAAATTGGAAGAATGATGAAACTCAATGATACTAATCTGAAAATATTTTATCCTCTGTATGACTCAAAGAATTGCTTTACCATAATGATTCTATCTCCCCTTCTTAGCCTTCCATCAGAAAGGGCAGGGTCATTCAAGATTTCATCAACATACAGGCAGGCATCCACTTTGTTAAAAACTACGGAGAATCCATAACCGTTGTTCTCTGACTTTGTCAATGTTACAAAGATCTCCATTTCCTATTAAAATAAGCAGAAGACAGGTTTGATATAGGCTTTTCTGTTGCCTCATTAACATTTTCTGTTATGTTTCACATGCAGATAGGAAAAGAATCCTCATACGGTATAAATAAAAGCATACATAAATAAAAGCATACATAAGAGTTTTTCTTATTTGTCACTGTCTTATTCCAGAATTAATTTTACCTCTTTTGACCTCGTGGAGATTCATAGTGATTGATTGATAGGACCTAATAAGGCAGAGAATGCCACGAGGACTGGAATTTTGGCATGTGAAATG
The DNA here is from genome assembly GCA_013396835.1 of Psilopogon haemacephalus. NCBI lineage: Eukaryota > Metazoa > Chordata > Aves > Piciformes > Megalaimidae > Psilopogon > Psilopogon haemacephalus. The sequence goes on along the minus strand of VWZI01021440.1, from coordinate 167,741 downwards.
TGTAAAGAAATGCTTGGAGTCTCCTGAGCTGTCAAGCACTGCAATAGTAGGGTGCAGAGGTTATTATTGTTATTGCTTTTGCTGTCCCACTGAAGGAAACAGCTGGAGATAAATTTTGTCCTCTGTGCTCTCAAATTAGCAGGCTTTCAGAGCTCATTAGTGTCAGCAGGAATGCAAGATGTTCAGTACGTGGACTGAGCCTTATGTTTTGAATCGTAATTAGCATAAGGCTATACTTTCTTATCAGGACCTTACAGTAGTATCACTGCAACAACAGCGATTTTCCACAAAGTTCTAAAACACAACAGAAATAAAACCCAGGTAGACCTTTGTAAATTGGGAATAATACTGCAGAATGGTGGAAAGCTGAAGAAATAGTAAGGTTGCAAGAGCAAGGAGATGACTTCAAGGCAAATAGTACAGAATTCTGGACAGATGGGTGTAGTGGAGTCTGTTTTGCTTGACTTGAAGGTTATGGACATTCAGGAAAATAAAAAATCCCATGCAGAAGTAGTGCAGATAATGAGTTTAAATTAATATTTAAGAATGCTGTATTTTAAATGTTGTTTCTTTTCCCTTGTTGTATTTGACTTATTAATAATCTGGGGTCTATCACATACCCTCGTGCAATCTTCCTTTTCTTCTCTCTCCTCCTCCTCTAGCTCTTCCAAGTCTTCCCATTCATTGTCACTGTCATGTGTCTCTCTAGCAGGCAGGGATGATGAGAAGTGACCAGAGATGCGTGGCTGTGGAATTGTCGTTGCGGAGAGCATCTCGGAGCTTCTTTCCCGTGAAAGTGAGGTCACAGATTTTGAGCTGATAGTGAGATACTCTTCATCAATAAGGGTTAGAGAGAGAGTTTCAGGCATACATTTTGTGTTCAATAGGTCATCATCACTCTTACTAAATATGTTGCTGGAAAATAAGATTGTAGTGCTGGGGTATTCCTCTGTGTGCTTTATTTGATGGCCACTGAAAAGTTAACTGCTTATACATGACCTTATTTTAATTTTAACTGAAGTGCTGGTTATGATATTAAACTGGCATTTGAGCCCTTCAGTGTTACTACAAGAATAAATAAGTCATTGATATTTTGCAAAGCTAGTTAAAAGATCAGAAAGCTTTCAGAATTTGAAAATAGCCTTTGCAAAATCTTGCATTCTTTTTCTTAAGGCATCAATTAGTACTTCAATTGCTTCTTGAAAGCAATAATACAACAATTCCTAGACCAATAATTATTTTGTCTGCAATAAGCAATTATGTTATCTGGTAAGTGGTATGTGCATTACAATGTTACTACAATTTTCATATTTGCATTTTTCTTGAAAAGAGGAATTCCAGCCACATTCCTGGCTTCTACAGATCTTTCCTTGGTAACAACAGCATAGACCAGAAACGTGAAATAGAAAATGATTCCTTTCTCTCCATAAAAAGTACAAGTCCTGACTTCTTTTCTTTTGTATGTTTGCTTTTACTCTTTTGCTTGCCTCAAAGCACAACAGTTGTCCTACAGAAATCAATGGATTTGTTCAATTGCTTGAACTAAAATTATTATTGATTTTATTCCACAAGACAGTATTCAGCACTTTTGATGCTCAAGTCCAGACTGGAATTGCATGTGTTGTATTTACTGCTGGTTTGATCATTGTCAATTAATGAAGTCTACTAAACTACCATTGCATTATCTCCCATTAAATTGACAATTAAAGCTAACAGAGATGCTTGTTGGTTTGGGTTTTTTTCTTAAAGTATGTGTTGCCTTCATATTGATCTTACTGGAATATTGCTAAATCTCTTTTATCTTAAAAAAAAAAAAAAAAGTTGAAATGGCATACATTTTATCAATACTTCACACAGCAATGGTGCCAGCTCATTTCACATATAACAGCTGCCTAAGATTGCTTGCTCCAATAGATGGTAGAATGGTAGACACAGACCAATTCTACCAAGCAAACACTCACAACTAAAAGGAGCACAAAATCCCAGAAGGTCTCCAGTGTTAAGGTCTTGTTTCAAAATGTGCCTATATGAAAAA
>VWZI01021440.1:112205-165698 GCA_013396835.1 Psilopogon haemacephalus | reverse complement strand
AAAAAAAAAAAAAAAAAAAAAAAAAAAAAAAGCAGCACAATAGCAAAACAGGCATTTGATTTAGGTATAAGTAGTACCCTTCAATGGCAGTTGTGAAACACTGTTGAAAATAAGAGGAACTTGCAGGCTCAAGCCATATGCCCTCAGTGACTGAAGCAATCTAGTCTTTTAGCTTGTATCTGTGCAGGAAGGAAATTATGAGGCCATCTCCAGTAGCACAGCAAAGCAGACTGTTTATGCTTTAATGTCTGGGCAGTGGATAATGTGGAAGAAGATTGGGATAATTTAAGGAAATGTTATGGATAAAAGAAAATGCAGTCTGCTCCTTTCTTTTAGAGACAGGAAAGAAAAAAGTTCAATGGATGTTGGTCAATGTGGGTGTCAGTGCTGACTGATATTCAAAGAATATGAAGATTTGTTTTGTGGAACTGCAGAAGCTCAAGGCAATGATCCAGCAGTGACTTAATTGTAGCACAGCTTCTAGCCCATCTCTACATCACCATGGTAAATAATTCAAGCTTTGGTACCGCAGACCCATACACAAACTCCACTGACACGCCTGACTTTCTTTTGAAGTCTTGTGACCTCTGCACCTGGATTTCACAGGAGAAAACTATGATTTTTTTTCAAAGGCTCTCATTGACAGCAATAAGAAGAAGAGTTAAAGGAATTTACTATGTGAAACCCTGAGCAGGGAACTTGTAAAATTAATAATAGAAGAATTCCATATATGCATGAAATGTTTTGAGCAATCTGAAGAAACTACTTCATTAATCAAAAGTAATCCCTTCACTAATGCCTATTTTCTTATGGTTTGATTTTTTTGATTGTTGGATTTTTAAAAAATATTTTTAGTTGGAAGGATCATTTAAGCTGAGATTACATTAAAAATATTATTTTAAATGCGCAATATCTTAAACTGCTCATGCTGCCTTTTGAAAACAAAAAAGCTGAAACCAAATAACACTGAGAATATACCAAACTAAAATATTTATTTCAGAACTTCTTTCTTGGGAAGAATCAAAACCTTTTCTTCAAATTTATATTTTCTCACAAGAAACTTTGCTTTGTTGAAAGTGTATCATTTGACAAACATGTTTGCTACAGACATATTTCTGCTGGTTTTATTCTCAGCAGTAGAGGAGCATATTTGTAAGTAGTAACTTTACTTGTGAATAGTGGCAAAGCTTCTCTCAAGAGACAGAGGAGCTAAAAGTATGAATTGCCAAAATGGTCCCATCTGACTTACTGGTGGGACTCTTCAGAGTCTGGAATCTCTGACCATCTGGTTCTGTACTTGATGAATACCAAGAGTAACAAAAGGATTTCAAGTGACTGTATGGAAAAATAGAAATTAATCTCTAGATAAAATTACTAATGCTGTAAGTTAAAGGCCTCTAGGAGACCTTTAATTTGTCTTTCTACCATAGAATCATAGAATCAGTCAGGGTTAGAAGGGGCCACAAAGATCATCTAGTTTCAACCCCCATGCCATGGGCAGGGACAATCTACCCTAAATTAGGCTGAACAGAGCCTCATCCAGCCTAGCCTTAAACACCTCCAGGGACGTGGCCCTAACCACCCCCCTGGGCAACCCGTTCCAGGGCCACTCTTGTGGTGAAGAACTTTCTCCTCACATCCAATCTGAATCTCTCCACCTCCAGCTTTGCCCAATCCCCCCTAGTCCTGTCACTACCTGATAGCTTTAAAAATCCCTCCCCAGATTTTCTGTAGGCCACTTTCAGATACTGGGAGGCCACCAATCCTTTCTGTTCTGATGATTTACAGTATTTTGCATTTGGACAGATAATTAGAATGGAATTGATCATCTTCTGTGTGCCAGTGTCTGGTATGTCCAAAAGAGTGTAAAAGAAGACTGAGTCCATTTGGACTGTACTTTTATGTATAAATTCTCTTACTTAGGGCTTTTATTGCCTTCTGAAGACCAGATAATAACTTTTTTTTTTTTCTTGATCACACTTCTGATTTATTTTTATTTATTTTTAAAAAACATTTCCTCTGAACAGAATTTGAAAGCAAAAGGTCATCCAATACAAAAAAAACGTTGGTGCCTATTTAACTCTGAGAAGCTGAAATTAAATCATGTAATAAATAAGAAAGTATTTTTTCCTCTAAGTCAGCAAGAGTCTGTCCACTAATTTCAAACTGCAGCTTGTTCAGCTGAACACAGCATAAATGACTACAGTATTGCAGTGCTCGAACAACTGTCCTGCAATGCAGGCTTATGAAAAATTATAATAAGACAAGAGTAAACAGAAATAGCAGATCAGGGTACACAGAATGAGGTGATAAGACAAAATCTTCAGTAATCAGCAGTGATGAGAAGCAGATGACCTTCTGCTTAAACATAAGCAATTCACTTTAAGAAACAAGGGAAAAGTTGCAGAGCAGATTTCAGTATTCCCTACCTTTTGTCCCATCCAAATTCACAGGGTGAGTAGCAGTTCTGCTTCATTTCTTCTTCTAGAGAGTGGGACACCTCAGAACTGGTAGCTTCTTGACGAAACTTCCAAAGATGCTTATAGAAATCTTCCCTGGGTGTCACAAGTTTCTGTGTGATTTTGTCTTGAAACTCTGCTTCCTGCTCTTCATAAGTGGAGCTGTCCTCTTCAGGAGGCTCACTGAAATCTGCTGCCACTGGAGAATCCAGGCAGTCTTCAGGGTCTGGAGAGGTGCTACCTCCATCACTGGTAGACTGATCTATACTATTTCCTACCTCTGCACTGCCTGGCATTTCTGCCACAAACTCCTTAATTGGAGATGGTGCTGGAGTCTATTAAAATAACAGAGAAGTTAGTTTAACTCCTTTTTTTATCTCCCACCTTCTATAAGAACAAATTAACCTGAAGATGTAATATCAGTAATCACCTGAATGTGAAAATATCAAATAGTAGCTGGAAGTGAGGGAAGGAAAAATAGGGGTGTTTGAGAGAGTTTAGTGCAGAGCCACAAAAATTATGAAGGAAGTTGAACATCTTCCTTATGAGGAGAGACTGAGGGAGCTGGGGTTTTTTAGCTTGGGGAGGGGAAGACTAAGAGGTGACTTCATCAATGTTTATAAATTTGTAAGGGGTGAGTGCCAGGAGGATGGAGCCAGCCTCTTCTCAGTGATGCCCTGTGACACAGTAAGTGGCAATGGATGGACGTTGAGGCATAGGAGGTTCCATGTAAACCTGAGGAAGATTTTTTTTCACTAGGAGGGTGATAGAGCACTGGAAGCAGTTGTCATGGAAGGCTGTGGAGTCTCCCTCTCTGGAGATATTAAAAAACTGTCGGGATGCATTCCAGTGTGATCTGCTCTAGGTGATCCTGCTCTGGCAGGGGGGCTGGACCAGATCATCTTTTGAGGTCCCTTCCAGCCCCTGACATTCCATGAGTCTATAATTCTATGATAAATAATTGCTTTGCTTTTATGGTTATCTTCCACATTCTTCAGGAGTTCCAGCCAGGGAACTACTATAAAACTTCCCAATAAATTCTCTACTAGAGGTGGCCTCTTTTTCATATCATGCCGCAAATTTATATATGTATTTTCTTCATTGTGCAGAATTGCCTTCCAGATTTGATTCCTGTGCAACAGACCATAAAAGTCAGCAAACAGCACATTGCATGAGAGCAACATGAACTAGTTTGTTATCTGGAGATGGTCTTGACAGTCATTTCTGTTCACTGACAGCTCTTATAAATCCTGGTGCAACAGGAGCTATGGCAGGGGGTGATTTCTGCATAGAGCAGGAGTAATGCAAGTGCAGTTTCATTATAAGGGTACTTTTTTGTATGTAGGTGAGTTGTGTTAAAGAAGCAGGCATAATAATGCTAATGGCACTCTTTCAATCTCTACAGTCTCTACTGTTTAGCTGATTTGGTGTTGTTTGGTTTTGTTTGTTTGTGGGGATTTATTTTTGCTTGTTTGTTTTTGTTTGTTGTGGAGGATTTTGTGTTGTTGCATTTGGGTCATTTTGTTTGTTTGTTGTTTTTTGTTTGGTTGTTTTGGGAGGGGAAACCGTTGGGTTTTTTTCATTTCCCTAAAGAGTCTGCTAAACAATTTGAACAGCCAATTGAAACCATTATTTAATTTACTTAAGTTTATTAAGAGGTAGCCTGGATAGGAAAACTTTTTTTCCCCCTCTGCTTTTGTGGATGATATAGCTATCTCGAGCCCATCAGTTATAATAGCTACAGTCAAAAATATCTGCAGTTTCTAGCTGAGGATCTAGGAGAGCATTTTTAAAAGCATCACTAGAAGACCTGCTTGGGCATGTGCCTTTTCATTCTAATGACAGTACTGCACTTCAAAAGTTTTGAAATACATTTATATGAGTCCAGCATCTGTCAGATTTCTATTATCTTGATTGTCAAGCAATAATCAGTTAAACTCCAAAGACATAGTTAAAGCTGGGAAAGGAAAGAAATGGAAAGAAGGCCTTGGATAAAAGGGGAGGTTGCCTTGTTCAAGACTGGAGAGAAAATGTAGTAGTGTTTTTCCAGGTTTACAGAAGCAAGTTTACTGATAGAAGCTTTGCCTTACCAGGGCACTTTGTTCTATTTCTGGAAGAACACCTTTCGGTGGTCTGCAAAGTAGTAGTGTGACTTCTGGAGGAGCTCCTCTCAACAAGTGCAGGACATCCTAAGCAGGAAGAAAAAATGTTAGATTTCTTATGGAACACAGTCTATAGTACATCTATAGTTACCAAATGAGATAAAGACAATTCTTATTGTGTGAATGCCAGATTCCTACTATTTGTGCCTCTCAGCAGTGTATGGCAGCCAAAGTTTGCTACTGTATGATGGTCATGTAAGTGGATGATGAAAACATGTGAATGTTTCTCTAAATCAAGGTCAGTTCTGCTTACAAGCTTTCATTCCACTGAAAGACACATAGGTTTATATTAATTCTTTTTCTTTTCTTGAAGAAAACAAGATTTTCAGACAAACTCTTTCAAACTGCTTGTGGTTGGGACACATCTTCAGTCAATTATATCAGCATATCTCTAGAGGCTGCCATACTGGCACAACCAAGGATATTCTCAAAGACTCTCCATGACATAATGTCTGTTCAGTGGCATTCAGATTTTATCTATAGTGGGAAATGACGTGCTTAATCTAGAGTGGGAACTAGAAAAAAAGCTGTAGGCCAAAACATTTTATCTGCCCCTCTCCACAGCTTGAGTAAAAAGGCTGTACATCAGAGAGCAGAACAGTGCTAGGAAAGGGCAGACTCCACAGGAAAAAAAAAAAAAAAGTACAGTTGCAGCACCCTCCCATGTGTCCAGGAATTAAAATGCCCTTGTCCTTTGACCTAGCTATTTAGTGATGTGAACAACCTGTAAGTGGGAAAATTGCATGATTTCATTGTTTTCTAGTTGTTATCAAACTTATCTATTCAATGCATATTAGTACACAAAACTCAGAGATTTTTCATAAGGTGAAAAGCTTATGGTGAAAAAAATAAATCCATGTGCACTGCTCTTTTACCACTTAATTTCTCCATAAGAGTAGAGAATTTCTCATTCTGGGTAAAAATGTTTAACTGGATCTGCGCCACCTCTTAGAGATTTGAATGTGCACCAAGGTATTTAGGATGACATTACTAAGCATAAATTACCATAAGGAAAAACAGTGCTCCCATTATACACAGCAGCAACAAAGATTCCAACAATTCGTGTGTATCTTACAATAGACTTTGTCCATCATAGAAAGTTAACAATTAAATAGCAGAAGAAATTCTCTGTAAGAATTATATTAGGAGGGAAATCTCCATAAGAGTTCTAGAGAAGACTCCTATATAGAAATCCAAATCATTATAGGCAAATTCTGTTTCTTTTTGGTGCTATTTAAATACTGTTTCATCGCATTGTCTTTATTAACATGTTACCCATTTGGAATTCCAGTGATAGTACTGCCTGGTACCTGATAAAAAAGTCCTTGAGTAGGTTTCCCATTCACAGCTAAAATAATGTCCCCAGCTTCAATTCCACCATTCTCTTCAGCTGGCTGCCCTGGAAACAGTCTTTTGATCCTGACAATAGGTCCTCCAAGGTGTTCACAAGCATCTTCTTCCATTTGCAGAACACTAAAGCCAAGGCCTCCAGAATTCTTTGTCAGTTTGACTTCAAATATATTATCTGTTCAAAGCATAGATTGGAAAAAGAATAGGAGCCATGGCACAAGTACCCTGTAAAGAGCTGATGTGAATTATACTCTCGTCAGACATTTTCACTGTGTGCTGCAGGGATAGGGCTGCTCATACTAATGGCAAAAAGAAGGGTTTGGTGTTCCTTTAACTTGGGTGAACCCTTGGAATTGCACAGGCAGAATGAGGAGAACTGAATTCTATTCTACTAAGTGTTCAGGGACTTTATACAACCTGATACAAGACCATTAAAAAATGTAGCCTTTGGTACTAGCACTGTCAGATTTATATGATTTTTTTTTTTCTAAATGTCATTGTGTAAGTGTTGGGTGGATCTTACTATTCTGTAGCTACCTGGTGTTAGTTTAAGTCCTGCACTAAGCAAAAGACACGAGACTTGGACGAGAAAAAGAGAACAGCCCTTTCTCAAATACCATACTTGCAGCCGAATGCCATTCTGCTAGTGACAGTGCAGAGTAGTAACTGTTCCCTGGGAAAGTATGATTCAAATCTAATGTTTGTAAGACAGCCTTGCAGTAAAAAATACAGCATTTATTTGTTGGCTAAATATAGGGAAAATGATCTCTGTATCTTTTGCTTTTGCAAAATGAAGTGATAGCACTCTGCAGTCCTTGCCCTGGGGCAGCAATCCACTCTAGCTTTGTCACTGACACTGCGTTACCAGCTGTGTTGGTGGTGCTCTCTTTGGGTAACAGACTGGCAACATCAACACAGATGTTTCCTTCCTAAGAGTGCTACAGAGTAGAGAAATGGGTATTCTCTGCCAGCCCCATCTCATAAAGGCTGAGACATAGAGTATGTATGTCTAGGATAAATTCAGCTATAGCTAGCAATTGTAACTACATAAATCAGAAATATTTTGTTTAGAACTTATTTTGATAATGCCATTAATATTAAACATTTTTAATTTTAGGATGATTCCTTATAACTCACATAAATTTCATAGAATTATTTTCATTCATTCCTTTCTTGCACATTGTAAGAAGTCCGCAGGAGTTCCATTTTTATCACTCACCATCTGTCAAAAACCAGTAGTCTTTGGTACCATCTGTGAAGGATGTTGCCGCAGAAGCAACTGTACATTGGTCCTCCTTTCTGTCATTAGCAGTCAGGCGTGACTCTGCCAATTGGTAGCTTCCCCTTTCTAGAAGCAGCTTGGCAATCTAAAGCAACGATGAACAGGTCACAGTTATGTAGTACATAGTGACCCTAAGTCTTTTCTTTTTAGGAGAATGGGGTTGGGAGGTAGTTTTTTTTAGCTCAGCTTTGCTACTGTGTTTTGTACAGAACACAGTTGATTCTGGCTATCTTACTGAATTCTGATGTTTTACAAACCTGCCCAGATTTCTTAAGGTGTTCCACAGCCTGTTTGTGGGTGATGCCACAGAGGCTGATGCCATCTACTTCCAGCAGACGATCACCTGAGACAAAAAAAAAAACAAAACAAAAAACAAGTTGCCTTGATGTTCAAGTTCTGGGTATAAACTTTGAGACTGCCCACACCACAATAGATCTTCATGCTTACATGTGTCAATTGATGTTGATTTGTATGAAAACAATACTGCTTGTTGTACGACATTCTATAGCGCTTAAAACATGCCAGAGTATTTTGCAAGTAAATGCAATGATAGTATCTGGTTATCATAGAAACATTAAAAGTAGATGCCAGAGTTTCTAGCCTGTTGTGCATCTAGAGAGTAACTGTTCAATGTTGGTATGGGACTCTTGGTTTTTCAGTGAGTATCTACAATGGAATACAGGGACAAAATGAGGAATGATGGACTTTGTATTACATTTAACAGTTCTATGACCTCCAATCCAATGTATTTTGTTGCTGTGGTGAACATTCCACACTAGCATTGGGTTCTGCAGCCCAGAGTTTTATTGTCAGACATGTTACCTATCTTTATTTGTCCATCCTTATCTGCTGGTCCCCCGGGAATAATTGACTTCACATATATCCCACCATGACGCACACTAGTGTTAATTCCACCCTGCAAAACATGACCACAAATTACAATGGAATCTTCACAAGTTCTTCCTGTGATAAAAATCCAAGCAATTTACACATACATTGCAAGGCAACTGCTTTGGGAATTACATTTTTTTAAATATAGGGGGAAAAAAAAGTATAAAAACAAGGAAAAAAAAAAGGGGGATGTTACTCTAAAATTCTATTTTTTCAGGACAATTCAATGTATTTCTACATTGCTATGGAAAAACATTTAGTAAATTAAAATTTTATAATTTTTTTCAGTATGCTAACATAAAGATGGGTTGCACCTTTCAGCCAATCTCTAGCCCAAGCTTTGAAACTAAGCAATTATTAACCTTTCAGATGCCATATAATGCATGGACCAGAACTTGCACAGACACTTGAGAGACTATAGTTCAGAGAAATTCCAGCTTAGCATACGAATCATTCTCTGACCACCTACTTCCCCTGGCCAAATTCATATTAAAAAGCAGCCTGCAATTTATTCTGCTGGCAATGAAACAGCTGCTGTTTCCCAATTAATTTCAGCAAGGACTGTAAAGACGTCAGAGCCTGGAAGGGTAAATTCAACTCTGATAGCCAGGACAAGGATTTATTATTCAAATGTGGCAGGTAGTTTTCATTGCTGCCTTCTCTGGTCCTCTAAATATACAGAAAACTGTCTTTCCTTATTTTAGGAAATAAAATTTACTAGGACCCTTTTTCTGTCTTTCAGAATAAGAAGCATGGAATATTTTGAGTCCACATAGCTAAGTTTTCAACCTGTGACCATGGGATGGCTTCTGTTATGCTGTTTGTTGAGGCTCAGGCCAAAACATATGGAGGACAGTCAGCAATTAAGCAGTGTCTGTGGGCTGCTGCTTGAGTCCATGCCATGGTCCTGTGTGATCTGCTTGTACAGCACTTGAGTTTCAGGATCTCCAGGGGAGAAGTAAAACCAATCACGACTTAGATAATTCTTTGCATCACTGCATTTTCTAGAGGCTATATCTCCCCACATCCAAACACCACTTTGAGTGATAGGTCTTGTTCTCAATTTGAGTAAGGATGAAAAATCCTTGTAGTGCCACATGCTTCATGCTGATACACTTCCTTCACTGATTCTGCAGGCAAGAACTGGGGAATGATCAGAGCCAGTATTTTATGCTTTCTCCACCAATCAATTGGACATTTAGGTTATAAAGGTACCATACTATTTTTATTCTCAGCTTGTCTTCTATGTTTGCTCCACATAAACACACTTTCCTAGTGTTTCTTGGTCATGTTACAATTTGACACACACACTGAAAGATTAACAGTAACACTTACAGTTACACTGATTCCAAAGGTCCCATCTTCTTTAACAAGTTCCACAGTATAGATTTCCTTTGAGCTGGCTTCAGATGGAGATGGTAAACTGGAAGAATCAGCTTCCTGTCTCAAAAATATAAACACTAATGAGACTACAGCATCTCAATTGAAAAAAAAAATTTAAAAAGCAGGAAAAGGAATCAAACAAGGGAAGAATTTCCAGAAGAAACTCTAAACAACTTGATCTTGCTGTCACTGGAGAGGTACCATTTCTATCCCAGATGTTATTTCAAGCTTACACTAATTTTACTCAAACTATAATCTGCCAAAATCTACATAAGATGAGTATTCATAGGGAACCTGTCTTCTAGTAAGAAATCAGACACAAAATATTGCTGTTCTGTCTGGTTGAAAACTGAAAAGATTGCAAGAAAATAAAACTGTGCTTCCACTGGAAAAGGGAGAACTTTTTCCCTATTCTTTTCAGATATTCTAAAGATCAAGAATTTTGACATTTTCACTGTAACAAATAACAGATTTCTAGATTTTCTCCCTCCTTTCCTCATTAAAAAAAAAAACATATCATGTTTACTTCCCATTCTTAATATATCTGGCATCTTGTTAAGACACATGCTGGGTCTTGTGTTACTGAATAGCATCAAAATTTCAGTTACCTCCACATCCAGTCTATCAGCTGTAGGAACTGTAATCCTAGAACCCAGTTTTGGTGGTAAACTCCAGGAAAGAGCCTTCTCACGTTCATCTATATGTATGTTCTGTTCTTTGGAGAGAGCTGTATGACAATCCTGAATTTGTTTTCTCCCACCGTCCACACAAGAGATTTCAGATCCGCTTGTACTGTTTCCTCTTGATAGATTCTTTTCTTCATTTACTCCTTCTTCATATATGTCTGTAAAGCCATACCAAAATAAAACACTGCTGAATGCAAATGGTGAGTAAACTTGAAAGTAAATGCTATTATACTTCCCTAGAAGAGGAGAAGGTGGCTTCCTACATCAACTGGTTGTGAAATCAGATCTATAAAATGATGAGTCAGTCACTGTAAAATGGAGTGTGGTTGTTATAAGTGTGGAGAAATGTGTTTACTTCATGAATGCAGAGAGCTATGACTCTCTGTCAGAGAAAAAAATGCCAACACTCTCTTGGCATTCAGCAGTGCAGCTCATAAGAGATATTTTCCTTACTGACTGTAGGACAGAGATCACATGTTCTACAAATTGACTATTTTCACTGCTAGCCTATATTTATTGTAACTGGCACTGAGTACCAAGGAAATACTACTGCATCCTTGTGCCTTATAAATACCAGTCCAAACTTAACTATTAATGTTCCATAGCCAACAGAGGCATTTGCCTTTTTTATACCTTTGGGCTGAGAGACGATAAGTTCCACTTCATCAGGAGAATTCTGGATGATTTTAACTGCAGTATTAAATGAAACCCCCTCAAGACTAATATTATTCACAGAGATGAGTCGTCCTCCTTAACAAAAAAATAAAAGGATAAAAGCAAGATAAAGCAAATAAGCAAATAAATCCAGAGTAGCTTTAAACCATGAAAGTACTTCAATTCTAGTTAAAAAGAAAGACAATGACCTGGTTTGATATTTCCAGCTCTGTCTGCAGGTCCCCCAGGAATAATTGAAGCAATAAAGATACCGAGGTCTAATTTTCCTACATTTTCTCCTCCAATAATTACAAATCCTGCAAAAATGAGATAGCATGAGAATGCAGAGATGCTGCAAGTATTAGAAAATATGAATCTTAGGAACACAAAAGACTCATACTCCAATAGCATAAGTCTTACACATGATCTGGAGGATGGAGAGCATCAAGATCTTGATTCATGAGAACTTTGAAATTACTTTATAATTAAAGTGTGCTCATGACTTTGATGACTATTTAAATATAATTTCTTGATGAGAATTCTTTCCTGGCATGGGACTTTGAAAGATTCCAACTACTTTCTTACAAGAGTTATGAACTATATGCACCTTACTGTTTTATGCCTGAAGGAGGAAAATTGTATAAAAGCTCATTACAGAAATTTGAATATTGTTCTGCATCATGTAGTCTAGTGCCCCCAAGGTGGGCCATGTAAACTTCTAATGGATATTTAAGAGATATCTAAGAAAATCAGGTCTGTTTTCAAGTAGTTCAGTTTCACTATCCCAGCTCCAAAATTCAGCCTATTGCAGAATGCATTCTTCTCACTGGTACGATAGTTCAGTTTGGGACAGGGATAAACCCCACAGACCTGCACCATTTAGAAATTTGATGTTTAACTTTGCTAATGGTCAACTGTAAATCGTGATGATCCTCTGAGCTCATCCACAAGAGCAGGATATAGTGTGATAGCACATGATTTACTGTAAGGGCGAGAGAGCACTGGAACAGGCTGCCCAAAGAGGTTATGGAGTCTCTTCTTCTCGATGTGTTCCTGTGTGACCTGTCCTAAGCAGTCCTGTTTTGGCAGGGGGGTTGTACTGGATAACCTCCAGAGGTCCCTTCCAATCACTAATGCTCTATGATTCTATGTTCATATAGTAAAATGGCTATCCAGATAGAATTCAGAAGTTGGAAAACTTTCACATTAAGCTTGTGTATAAATTTTTCACACCTCTACAGGCAATACCAAAATCGTTTTCATAACTTCTTTTCTCCTTGGATAAGGTCTAAGATAAATAAAAGAACTCTCTGTGTGTGTGTGTTTCAGATACAAAACTTTCATTCTATTCTCAGGTCTTGGTCCCCTTAACCACTGTGGTCTGAGTTAATACTCTGAAAGAACTACAGTCTTGATTTATGTGTTTAGTTCTTTACAGAAGCAGAAATTTTAAAATTCTTCATAAAAATGGATGGTCTTATTATTTAAGAAGAATAAATTAGGTGAAAAGTGTTACTGTCTTGCCCACTCTGAGTCCACAGGTTTCAGTGTTAGAACTAGGATCTGATAGTCCCACTAAAATACATAACATTCATGTTCCTTACTTACCGAATCCATTCTTAGAGTCACGCTTTAGGCTGACACAAACTATTTCTCTTTCTAGACCACTTAGCAAAACTTCCTTCTGGATGGCTGGTGATCCAGCTGCTGCAGAAACAAAACTGCTAGAATAAATGCAGATTAATGGAAAGAGACAGTAGATTCATATAGTTTGCAAAAATGGGGCTACACAAATTTTAAAACATATTTTGTTCTTGTTTTCCACATTACCATTACTTTGGAACCAATGTAATTCAGGAAGGAAGCTCAAACAAGTTTGGAAATTTGCATTGTTTAGAAAAAAAATATTTACAGTAGATGTGTGAGGTCTTCCTATTATGTTCCTTTCTGAGACACTATGCATTTATCTGCAACTCTTGTTATTAAGTTTATGGCATACTGCACCCACTGAACATAAGGGTGATTTGGACACAAAGTATCCCATGGGTTCCTGTGGGAAGTCTAGCCTTTGGCCCTGTGAGCTCTTTTGGCACTGTGGGTGCAATCCAGTTAGCACTGATTGCAGTAGTGACACTACTTGGCATTGTGCAGTAGCCACAGTGTACTTAAAGCACACTAGCCAAATAATCATAGCTTTATATTCCATAAATCTGCTCACTCTGTGTGTGTGCAACATGGCTTCTGTCAGAACATTACATATCCAGTTCTTATTCCAGTTAGTGTCATGCAAATGCAAAAACAAAGGAAGAACCTGGAGTCTGTGTTGTCCCATGTATTTATTGAGCTGTAGATCTCAATTGCAAACCAAATTATGACATCTGATCATAGGGATATTAGCCCATGTGAGAGTCTTGTGTGTACTAAGCTATGTCTGTGAAGTGCACTGAGCACTACTGATAATTTTATCATGAAGTCTCTTACCACTGATCATTATGGAAAGCAGGAGTGAAAGGGAAGAAAACATCTTGCCTTGCTAAGGACTAGAACTGCAAAAGGATATTCTCTAATGTGTAAGTAGAATGCATTTTGGTCTCCTGCTATTGAAACAATAAATATGGAAGAGTATGATCTCTCTTTATGATTATTATACTCACCACTGATTGTGTTCTGAGTTGAATGGATAGAGAGGTAGTCATAACTCCTTTGTTTTCCATTCATATCGATGTGCATTTCTGACTGGGATAGCCCTGATGTGGATCTGAACAACAGGAAATTAAGACTGTGTTACGGTAGCAGATTAACAATGGCATTTAGCACTCTTCTTTGTCATAAGTTTGTCAGAGCTGAGTTGGTACGCACAGCCTTTCAACAAGTATTCTGATTTCATTGTCAGGTAGACTGCATTTCACTGTAGGAGAGAAATATCTCAACCTTGCCAGCATTTGCTTCCTAATAACAGCTTCCTAATAACAGCTGCCATTAGACTACTCACAACTGATTTCCCCTCGTGGCTTTTTTCTGAGCTCAGTACAGGTATCAGAAAAACTCAATGTAGCCTCAGGAAAACACAGTATAACCTCAGCATGATTCATTTATCCCTGATGTCCATTTAGGCAAGATCACATCTGAAAGTTTTCCTGGTAGTTCATGTTCTTCTTGGCTCTGTTTGAACTCCTGATATTCTAAAAGGCACTAGAATTCAACAAAGGCCTTGAGACTATGTGCAGTTATAGTAACCACCTACACTGTTGAATGTACCAATGGTATGGAAAAGAGAGAAAATTTTACCCTGTTCTCTATGATTTACGCCTTTAGACATAGATAAACTAACTCAGTAAGACCTGCTCAAAGCCAGCTTCCACTGTGCACTCAGTTCACATAACTACCATTTCCAAAGATGATACACAGACATTAAAGATTCTGCTTTTATTCTCCCTTATTTTTATCCTTCTCCATATCCTAATTTTGGTTCATTCCAGTGGCTGGTACAAATTTAAATGTTGTTCTTTTCTAAGATCTTATCTGCTAGGCTGTGAACTTCCTGTCTGTGTTTGTGCAATTGCTGGCACTGTGGAATTCCAGGCTTTTTGGTGTGACCACAACAAAGACTGCAAATTTTTTTTTTTTTTAAGTCTGCCTCAGAGTTTACCATAAAAGGTTTGCAATGATACAATATATGACTAAGTATTCTTACACATCTAGGGGGAAAAGCAAACTCACCTGACAAGATTGCTTTTGACTCTAGTCCTGTTGTTGGTTTCCACGCTGAGGTTATCACAAGATTTGCTCATTAACCCAGCAGAAAGGTTTTCCAGGTTTGCTCCATAGAGCACATTCTCTGAACGAGACAGCCTCTGAATCAAGGCAAGGTGTTCACGCTGAGCTGCATATGCAGAATTTGATTTGTCTATTTCCACAAATTTACTTTCCTCTGAATAAGGAGGGAGAGAAAGGAAAATAAATCCACTAATATTATCCATATTTTAAAGATCAAAGGTCCCTTCTGTCTAACCTTTTGAACTTGCCAGCAAAAAAAGACTGACACCATGGATATATTTGTTCCAGTATCTTTGATGACCTTGAGTGGAAAGGGTTTCCAATCCATTTCATTCATAGAAAGTACATGCTGTATTTAGATTTGAGTTCTATGAATTATACTTCAAGATCACCTTACACAAAAACAAATGAAATGTGCAACCTGTATAACTTAAATTTGAATATATATGTAAAGTGCATTTTGTAAACATCCTGTGTATAAGAAATTCCTGTCCATCGAATACTGAATTAGCCATGTTGTTGGTTTCCCATTCTTCACATATTGGCCCACTGCCCTGGTATAAATATAATTGAGAAGACATGAGCTGTACTAAGACATGCTCTCTTTAAGTTCAGAGAGGGACTAAGGAACTATTTGCTCTGAGTCATTTGCACAAGTTTAATGGTCACAGTGCTTGGTATCTAATTTTCCACCTCTCTGTGAAGTCTACTATTTGCTCAATGACATTTGGGCTCTGCTATGCATGAATCTATGTTCTGAAAAGATTTTATTTCCCTGAAACAAGGTGGTGCTGGAGGAGATATTTATTTATTTAGGCTCTCAACTGGTGGGCTGGAGGGGGAATTTGAAGGAGACAGATGGCAACTGGAGACATGTTGGAAAGCAAAACAAGAACCACACTTTGTACAGGCTAGCACAAATATGGACTTTAATTCTGCTTGTATGTGGCAGCTGACCTGTGTTTTTTCTCAGTGAGTATGAGCTTGAATACAATTTTTCAGAACAGTACTCCGCAGCATTATAACAAGGCTGCCTCATTCCTCAGTGACTTTGATCAGCAGCGTTTGTTAAAGCATAAGAAGGCTTAACTGTCCACAGTATTAGTGCAGCCTGAGTGTTGCCATGGTGATCTCAAAGTAGTGGATTGCTAGCAAGTTTTGAAGAGATGATGACTTATACATCTGAACCAAAATGCAGAAGCAAGAGTTTCCCTCATGCAGAAAGAGCTTTATAATCTCTTACAGCCTCGCTGTGGTGGGAAAGGCTGCATTTTGGGCTGCTGTCTGTCGTTGCATTCACAAAGCCTTATTTTCTGGCACAGCAAGCACACACCAAGCTTCAGAATCTGCTGTCACACAGCTTGTGTAAGTCTGGATTGTTACAGTGATTGTTACCATGACTGTAATCAGGCTGTGGTTTATAACATTATTTGCTCTCAATCTTTTTATTCCTTATATATGGAATGTAGTAATTTTTACTGAGTTATATTACCACAAGCAAATGTGGCACAGGAAATTTTAAGATTCGCTATTAGCACTCATTTGCATACCACAAATCACAGTCCCACAAAGTTATGTTTGAAGCTACAGGAGCCCAAGCAACAAAAGGTGCCTTGAAGATGCATGTCATCCCTTCACCTTCTTCTGTGGTAAGAATTTTGTGCAAGTGGAATTGTACTTTTCATTAACTAGTTTTAGTGGTAAAGACACAATATATCAATCATCCTGTTTTATCCTGTCATATAATTTGTTGCAAACACTTTTACAATTTTACTAGAGAAAGGAGCATCTCAGCAGATAAGGTGTAACAGTTGGTTCTCTTGCTGTAACTTACTGGGTCAAATACTCAGCAGTTTGAAATAATTATGATTCAGTTCAAGGCAATGGATGAGCCAGGGAAAACTTATGTTGCTCCAGTGAAGTCAAGAGTGGTGACAGCTGTCAGTTTAGTCTATTATTTCCTATGTGTCTTGGCTTCCCCATAGTGATCCTCACCTATCTTTACAAAGCACGCTGAGAAGTGTGGGTGAGAAATGCTATGCAACTGCCCTAGGCACAGTGGTACTTTGTCTTAGAAACTTCAGAGAATCTGAAATCTAAGGAGGAATTAGTTCTATCTTTCACAGACATGGCAAAATCTAAGAGGAGATAGCAGCTACGTATTTGTTTGCATATGACTGATGTGCCTTTGTTTTAGTAGTTTTCCCCTGGAACTGAACTGCAGAGTTGAACCTTTGTCTTATTCAAAGACAATCAGTTAACAGCTCTAGCATGTCTGGGCATTACTATATCTATTTTTATGTGGAACATTTCTTAGGTTACATTTGGTATAAGTCTGATATGTCTCTCCAGAATTCTCAGCAGGTTTCCTGAAAAGAAGTGTAATTATACTTTTTTTTTGTTTGTTTAATCTCAGTTTAGCTGCATAGTTATTATAAGAGAATCTCTCTCCACCCTCTGCATGTGCCCACTCACATGCACATGCTAAATTAGACTTACATACCAATAACTTCCAGTGAAGTAGGAGACATTATTTTCTAGTCTTCCAAAATGAGAAACTGAAGCACAGTGAAACCGATGTGGCAGGTTTTGATTCTCAGCTTCACTGAACACGTCTTTCCTAAAATCTAACTTTGTCCTCTGTCTTAAATAGCAAAAGCACAATTATACCTCACCTGATGAAGTTTGCCGAAGTTGCCTAGAATTTGACTGTGCATTGAATTTGTGCTGGGCAGAGCAGAGGTTCAGTAGATATTTACATGTCTTTGCTGTATCGGTGATGAAGGTGTGTTTCTTGCCACTGAAGCTGCTTTCAATCATGAATTTTTTTCTCTAAATTGAAAAAAAAAAAACCACAAAAAACACCACTAATTGTTTCATATGTCACTGATATATATATCACTGAGGTGCTTAAAAGTTCATTTGCATAATTTTGTTGGTTTGTCCAGTTGTATTTCAAGTGAGGCTGCATGCCTTTTGGGTGCAGTATATGCCTAGAATAAATTCAGAAGTTGTTAGTGTGCTGCTCCATGTCAAAAGTCAAGAGCCTTTGAAGACTGATTACATGGAAAACAGGTTTATAGAAGTAGCAAAATTTGGCCCCGCAGATGTTAAAATAATTCATTTAATGTAAAAATGAAACTATTTTCACTAGGCAGAAGGGGCATTTTGGGAGAGAAATTGCAGGTTGACACCTCCACCCTGTATAATGTAGATTGCTATAACTCTAATGGCAGAATTCCCTTTAGAAAGGGTCACAATCTTGTCACCAACAGTCATTGTTAACAGACATCATTATACTAAGAGATGAGGATGGGAATAATGAGATCTTGAAAGAGGGAGACATGATCGTGTGGTATGATGTTAGGAAACTTAGAAGACAGAGGAAAGTAAAGATGAGAGGGGAATGAATATGGAATAAGCCATAAAAAGGTTTGACATACTCTTTGTAATAGTTAAGACCAGATTATTCAGGTTTGTAATAATTTGATGCCAACCTTGGTAAAAACTCCAGAATCAAAAGCTCCTGAGTACTGAACATCATGGTATTCACATCCAGATCTAGCCTTGATTTTAGATTTGCCTGTACAGAAAGAGTCTAATTCTGGCTCTTTACACAACAAATTTATCAAAGTGACAGACAGAAGGGGAGTAAAGTAGCAGAGTGGAGAAGCGTTTCACTTGATTCCCACTCACATGGGCTGAAATTCTCTCTGTTTCACGCCATTGGAATCTTAAACTGGCAATCCTTGTGTGATTTTTGACCTCATACACAATGATGCCTTTGGCACAGATTCCCAGGATGATATCTTCTCCTGCTCCTTTCTTCTCTTGGGACACATGATAGAATAACACTCCGTATTCAGGAAGTTGTTGAGTCACCTTGTAGAGAAAAAGTAGATTTACCATGCATTATTTAAAGAGAAGCAGGGAAAGAGGAAGTGGTTTTGAGTGTCTTTACTGAACATTCTTTCACTCACCTTTGGAAAGCCTTACCAAATGTTCATATCTCATGTCTCACAGAATCATCACCTTATGTTGGTATGTCATAGAGCCATTACATGCATTCATTTTCCATGTTTGAAATAGCACTTTCCCAAACACCTGATTTGAAGAGGTAGGAGGATTCCATAGCTTCCTGCACAATAATCTAAATATTCCAGTGGCACCGAGGTACTTGGCACTCAGGTGCACTTCTGAATAGAAATCCATGAAGTGCTAATGCTGCTTGATTAGTACTAAACTTTGGGGGTTTTCCATTTTCTTTTCTGAGTGTTTCTTTCTCTGAGCAAACCCAGAAACTACAAGGTACAACAAATATGATGATCCTAGTTAAACTAGCACTTTGGTAGCTGGGGCTACTCTGATGTTGTTACATTACAAAACTGATGAACTTGATGATCTTTGAGGTCTCTTCCAACCTAAACCATTCTATAATTCTATGATTCTATAACTGCAGTGACACTACAGGCTCAAGCATGCAATGAAGTTGCTCAGATACATATGCCCATTCCTTCACAGCTATCATCTTTCAAAATTAGGCTTTACAAATTCCCATTGCCAGGAATCTTAAGTTACTGAGTTTGATATACTATACCTCACAGTATCTCACCTAAATAGAGAGGTAACTTTTGAGGGAATTTCAATGTCCCAGAATTCCCTTTTCAGTGCTAGATTTCATCGTAAGAGATCGTCAGTGTTACTTCTTTCTTGCACAGTGCTCATTGCTGGGTGAAAAGTTAAGCAGGATAATCCTACCTCAAGCAACTGAGGAAACACCTTCTGCCCCTGCCATCTGACTGTGCAGAGGACACACTAAGCAACAAACAGAGGATCTGGGTGGTGTTGATTGTCTTTCTACCTCCTGTGAGTCAGACCCCTTACAGAACTATAGATTATGGGGAGGGTTTTCTATTCCTTTCTAAAAAATGATCTGTAGATCAATATGAGTTTACTTTTTTTTTCTTCTTTTTTTTTTTTTGTTTGTTTGTTTGTTTGTTCCTGGAAGCTAATGTGGAATCCTCAGCTGACTTTTCAACCACGGACAGAGATTTTCAGTGACCAAAATAAAACAGTTTCAGAAGATTTGTTTTTCAGAAAGTAGAGCAGAATTACTCAGATCCTAAAAACTGGGGCATCTACAATCACTAGCTGAATCTGAGTTTTAATTTTTAATCTCTTTTATATTTGGAATTTGCATGTTCTTGCCATAGGGGCTATCTTTTTTCACTTTGTATGATCTGTTGGCTCCTTCTACAGACTTATGCACTGGAAAAGATGTTAACAAAGCTGCTTTTCTTCATTGGATTTGCCACGCATGATGGGACTGTCTTTAAGGCTAAGCTTCAAACTATTACTTCAATTCCACTGACAGAGTTAGATGAGGAACTAATATAATTAAACAGCAAGAAACTGAAATTATTCTATAAATAAAAGCATGTGACACTGCAGCAAAATGGATACTGGTATTTATCCTCTATCTAATCCCTGACATTTTTCATTTTGATGGAAAGCAGCAAAATTTGGGGGAGAAGGAGAAAGTAACAGAAAAAAAGTTAAATCTCGTGTCGTCATCATCAATAGTCATGTGAGAAAATAATTTAGATAACTCCTTCCTGTCTTCTGGGGTTCACAGATACTTATAAACAAATAACCACTAGATGTATAGAAAGTGGCTGAACAGCTGCTGTAGTTTCAGGAGTCAAGGAAGTGTTTATTCCTGTGTTTTGTAATGATCTCTAATACATTCTGTAGGTGTTTTACTAATCATCTGGAAAGCAGGCATGGTAACATGCTAAAAATTTCCATCAATCCTTTGGATGTTGAAAATATTCTGAAATGTGTATTAGCCCTTTACAGAGTATCAGTGAAATGAAACCTAACTTGTACCTATGTTGTGTGTTCCATAGAGTGACAGTACCCACAGCAGAATGAGATTATGAGTGGACTATTCAAATTTGGTCATCATAATTCAATTCCACTGTATCAGGAAAGGAGGAAATAATAAGCAATGATAAATAGAGTGGCGCTCTCTATCTTTAAATAAATAAATAAATGTTAGGGTATGGCAAATTACCTTTAAAAATTCTAGTTCAGCTTCATCCTCAAATAGGGAACGATTCATACGATGTAATTTGGCAAGCTCTCGCTGTACATATGCCAGGGTCATTTTCTCTATTCGACTTGCTGGAATGTAGTCTTCCACACGAAAATAGCTCTTTCCATGCATCTTCATGAGACAAAAATATAATTATAAAACAGAAGAAAATGAGGAACCTTTTCTTCTTTCTCAGCTTTTCTTATTTGGTGCATTTACATTTTCAGAGCGACCTGTACACTGAGGTCACCCTGTTGCCACTTTCTAAAAGACGATAAGGAGAATAGGCAGCATCCTTACAGCCAAATGTGGCTCTTGCACTTGTGCTCAGCCAACTGTTCCAGGCGCAGACTATTCTGTACAGAAGGAAGAGCTGAGCCAGAAGCATGCCTGCAGTCTTGCACTTGGTCTTCCAGCTACAGCTGCATCAGTACAACATAGAATGGGTGACCCAATGCTGGAATGGATCTGACCAGCTGGATCAGACCACTCAGAGTTCAAATAACCTATACAGATTTATATAACTGAAGATATGGCAGAGATGATACATGGATGTTTTCTGTACACTTCAAAACTAGGCTAAGTAGTTCAGATATGCTATCAAATAACCTTCCTGACTTTGCAGCTTCATGATCTAAGCCTTCACACAAAAGTGCTGTGAATTCTTGAGTGTGTGATGGTTGGGGGTTTTATTGTTTGGTTTTGTTTGTTTGTTTATTTGGATTTTTGATTGCTTGTTTGTTTTAATTCCATGTTTTCTAATCCCTTTAAGCCACTCTGTACAATCAAGCTGTGCTTGTGTTGGAAATTTTCTACAGATTGCCAGAGTTTCTGGGCTATGTGAAGGACTGAGAGTCTTTCATCATTCTGCCATATTTCCTGCCAAGTTTATCTGTCTGATTACTGCTCCTTAATCAGGCATATTTTGTAAGAAAAATTTAAATCTGAAATATGATTACTGGAGGACTTTGCTGAAATTAACTGCTATTCACAGTTCTTCTTCAAACTCTATGTTACAAACAAAAGCTGCAAAAGCTGTTGAGAGACCTCTGAGAAATATTGTATTATTTATCCACACCTCAGGAGCATAATTGCCAAGCTCTGCCTGTAAAGCCAAAGCGCCGAGCTTCAGAGCAGTCTCATCATTGCAATATAATCGCTCCTCCAAAATATCTTTACGAAGCTGCAGGTAAAACTGATGCCTTGTCAAGCCATGCCTGGAACACAAAAATGTTTAGGATCACAGGAGGAGCCTTGAACAGCCACCACAAATGCTACTGGTTTTCTTGAAGTCATCAGAACCACGCACTTACTGGATAACGTTAAAATGGTTGACAAAGAATTTTATCCTTAAAAAGAGTGTGAAATTAATGATGGAGCTTTTCTTCTTTGGTTGGTCATTCCAGCCATCTGGGGCTACTTTGTAGAGTTTGGTGTCCTCATCCAAAAAGAAGAATTCTTTACCTGAAATCAGAATTTTGGGTTCTGTGATAAAACCTGAGATTCTTTGGTATCTTGGAGTTCTACTGTCTTCATTCAGTGCATCACTAGCATTAAAAATGAAAACGAATTGTGTATATCAGCTGAGTTTTGTTCTCTGTGTTGTGGCTTAATTTATTGCTTCTTTGATGGAGAATTTAGGATAACATTTAGTGTGTAATTTAAGTTACCATTGTTAGATGATGAACTGGTGTGGTATCTGTGGAGTTCCTTGAAAATTGATAGGGCTACCATTCTGCTCATTATTCAGGTTTTGCAATCTATTGTAAACCTTATGTCCTAAATAAAAGGTATGCTACTACCTAGAGCCTCAGCCATACTTGCTAGCAGAAATGGGATAGGGAGATGTGGTCTTTTAGATGAAATAGCTAAACCACTACTGTGATTTATATCTAGGGAAAAAAAGACAGTCAGCCTTTCTCAGTACAGTGCTTTCTGGCATTTCTGCTGGAGCTAGGTGCCTCAGTATTATCCCAATGCAATCCCGGGACACAACCTTTTCTGCATGAGAATATCAGCCAGTAACAGTATGGCTATGCTGAAGTATAGTCTTAGGGTAAACATACTTTAATCAGCACAGTAGGGTTTAAATCAATATACCTTACTTTTACTTAACCTTTGGATTACTTTTGTCTGAGCATCTTAAAGGATTTTACTGAAAGTTTTTAATAAAGCAACTATAGAGGCACTGGTGAAGCAAACAGTTAGCTGTGTCTCATTACCTTTCAGATAAGCCAAGCCGAAGTAGAAATGTTCCACCAAGTTTGCATATGCCACCACGGTATTGAAAACATCTCTTGCCTTGGACTTGATGTCACATTGCACCTCAAGGCACTGCCCATTGAGTAGAATCACATTGAGATCCCTTTGGGACAAATAGGATTTCCCTTTTTTAGTCTAAGAAAATGTAACAAAGAATGAAGAATGAGTACCCAGTACAAGCAATGCAAATTCACAATATTTTATTGCTGAGGCCCTTTAGTCAGCTGTTTCCATGTTACCTGATGGAATTGGTCACAGCACTATGCTATTCCTTGCACCCTTTCTCATAATTTAATTCCCCAAACATTTCCAATGTTTAAAAAAATCCTGGGAATCCCAATAAAACAGCTGAGCATACTCAGACACAACAATCACCAAACTGGAAATTCCAGATTTTCTTTGCCCTCATTTTTACTGTCAGCCTTTCACCTTATCTTAATGAAATGCAGAGGATATATCTGCAAACTGGAGGAGTCCAGCATCTCAGCATTGTATGTCACATTTCATGTTTGCTCTTCATCTCAAAAGTCTTGTGCTAAAGTGAGCATTCTTAGCTGTGAAGAGTAAATTAAGCTATTTTTACACCAACATGAATAACTACATGGTACTGACAATTAAATCACCTCATTTCAAGTTCCTCTACAGGAACCCTAGCTTAGTGTGGAGGAAGACATGGCAAGAATATGGAACTGGGACTGATGCAACTTACAAAAATCTTCAGCTAAAGAGTCACTAGGTTAGTTCTGAGTTCTTAACATTTATACTTACCACAATGGATCCAGGCAGCTGTAAGGTCACTGGTGGTTCACTAGATAAAATAATAAATTCTGGACCTGAAAACTGTAAAGAGGCAATTTAGAAATTTGATATCTCCTTAATGTAGTGAAGATCCCAAACACCAGTACCAGTGAAAACTATTTCTGTTTATCTATATGCTATAGCTAATTGAGTTCAGTGCCTAGTAAACTGCAAATGCTGACTGAAGACTTTTCTCCATTTGGAGTCTCTTGTATGGGCTCTGGGGGATAATTAGATCTAAGTCCATGATGAAGACTTTTATTCTGTAAAGGCACTTAGCCAAGATAATATCCATTGCAAGGCTCCTATTCTCATGACACAGAAACTTAATTTCTTCTGAGACCTTCTCCCATTTGATTCCCAAGTCACTGTGAAGACAGTCATAGACATGTACAAGCATACATATATATAACACTGTGATTTCCTAAGCCTACATTCCATAGGGAACAGGACTAAAATGCAGAGCAGCTTTCTTTCCTGTAATGAAAGCTGACTGATATTTCTTATTAGCAGACACTGACTTCTTCTGTTTTGACTTCAACAGCACAGGATGCTCTTTTCTTGCTGGGCATCCACCTCAAGGAATTTTGTGCTTTTTTTGTTTGGTTGGTTGGGTTTTGGTTTTTTTTTCCATATTCACCTATGCTTTTAGATTATCGAAGCAGACAGAAATAAGTAAATGTCTGCAAGTGGTAAGTGTAGATCCTCTATTGTTCCCCATGACAGCACATCATTTAGATCTTTTTTTTTTTTTTTGGCTTGTTTCACAATATGAGTTGCTAATGTAGTTTTGTATCATTTATAAAGAACAGCACTTTCATTGCAACAGCTGCTGGACTGTTTGATTATTATGCCAGCAAAAATCACATTAATGACATTAAAAACAATTTTTTATATAAACCCCATAATTTTCCAAAGTATCTAATTAAAATTATTGATCAAATTTCTTTCATTGGTTAGTCTTGAATTTGTGAACTGGGAGTAGGTGAAGGGACTCACCAACCTGAAACCTATCCCTTCTACTTCCACAACAGAAAGCTCCATGAACAGCACCATTGTGTATTTTCTGTGATTCAGTTCTTTCCTTTTTTTTTTTTTTTGTTTGTTTTTGTGAAAAGTTATCCTTCTCATCCTCCTCATTTAACAGAATCCTACAACAACCTAGCAACTAGAAGTAGAACCTTAGGTGAATTGTTGGTTTGCCACACTGGCTGGAACCCTATGCTTTCTGTTCTTTGATAAATATTGACCAGCAAGTGTTTGGGCTCAGTGTCTCTAAATATTTTTGCTGTTCTGAAGCTCCAGCAAAGTGGTTGGTGAAAACAGTTCATATAGTGTTTGATGCTTGCAAAAATCACACATGTAGATCAGAGAGGGTTTGATTATCAGTTTTTGCTTAGTATTTGTGGGCAAAAACTATCACTGCCTTCTGGTCTCAGTTACTATAACTGGATCTTGCCTAGTTTGGAGTTGATGTCAGTTTAGAATGCTCATCAAATAAGATGATTCAATAGCTAATATGCATGTCACTGGTAAAGCACAACTGGATGAGAGGTTTCTCTTTGGTGTTATTCACATTTCTAAATCAGCTTATATATTTTTCATTAGCCACCTTTTCCTTTCTGTGGAACAAACATTTCTGTGATGTGGCAGCTGTTGTGTAGTCCTTTGTTGACACAGAGAATGTGGAATCTAAACTTAGCAGGTTCTGTCTGCTGCTCTTCTGAGTTCCACCAGGGATTTCTTCTACAGAGCTGACAGACCTTTAAGGGAAATGTCATAGTGAGCAATACACATAGCATGAAATCAAAACAACACAAATTAGAGGACAAAGAACTTAAGGTACATTGGTACCTTATATATATAATATTATGAAATTCAGGGCAATGTCAATTATAAGTTAAATGTTTCTCTACAGAAGAAGAAAAATAACTACTGATGCCTTTATAAATATATGTAAACTCTGATCCAATTCAGAAACAGTCTCTTTTTTTTTTCATTTGGTGAACCAGGTCTAGGTTGTTTAAGTCTCGTGAAGCCAAAACAAAAAAAAATAAAAATAAACTAAAAATTAGCCTCATGTCTTTCTAGTAATTCTACAGGATGAAGTTAATTTCTCATTTCTTATTTTCCGAAGCATAAAAGCTTCAGAAAGCCATGACATTTGTTGCTATATAAGTCTATATAATTAAGGATCTTCCAGAATGGAAATTAAATTAACTGAATATTAATTCCTCAGAATAAGTTAATGTCTTAGTGAACAGAGAGAATTTTCAATTTAGAGAAAGGTGTGTGAAAATTCAAATCATAAAGCTATCTTTAACCTATAAAGTAGTGGTCTTTTCCACATAAGCAGGCACGTGTATACTCAGAATAAACTTAAAATGTGATCGATATTTTATCAATGAGGAAAGAATGATTATGTGGTATAGAAGGAAAGGTTTTGTTGAGATTAATTTTTGCTGGTTATATTTTTAACAAACACCAAAGTCACATAGAATCTTTTTAGGCTGTCCTCCTGTATATGGGCTAATTATTTCAACTCCACTGCTGTCATGTTACTGCCAATAGAATGGTGGCCTTGGCAGAAATGCATTTGCAGATGCTTATAAGCAAAAATGGGAATGACAGTCCCTGAAGTTCTATGGAAAACAGTTTGCTCATCTTTCAGCACAGGAGAGGAACATTTTCTTGGCAGCATGATTTTAGATGAAGGAAGTCAAGGTAATACCCAAGTTGGTAGTCAGATGTACGGCAGTTACTCCAAAATATTCAGTAAATAAGTAATTTGTTACTGATGTCATTGCAAGGAGTGTGACGTAGACATAGATGTCTACATACACACATATATATGTATGTCTATGTAGTTAGAGGCTTCTTTCTTAACAAAAGCTGCCACTGTCCTGCAGCCTGCTTGTAGATCTTTCTTCATAGAGGTTTACTGGGCTATCTCATACTGTTCAGTTATCATGGCTGATTTATCAGGAAGTTCAAACTGTTTACTTAGGATACATTTAATTGGGAGCTGATCTAACTGGAGCATTTCCTGTAGGCCTGAATTACTCATATCATGGTTAAAAGAAGAAACTCCTGGATAACTGGGTCAAGAACTCCATTTAAGTGGGATGTCATCAGGGATTTACATGGTGCTTAACTGTGGGTTTCTGGTCTTTGTGCTGCCTAGAAGCTAACAGTCCTTACATCTCTTCATTTGGAATCAGCCATGATTACAACTGCACTATGCTAACGTCCAATCTAGAAAATTCTTGTTTGGCAGCAGTGGTTTCTCTGGTTTTTGAAAAGGAGTTAGTATCAGATGCACATTTCTCAGATTTCCTTTTCTGTGTCTGCAGGTCTGCTGTATATGCCATGGCTAAAATGAGGCTAATCCTTATGACCAGCAGAGGTCTTTACTGTTTGTGTCCCTGAGTTACCTATACCACTTCACTAAAGTGGTGGTGCAGGACTGGATGTGGCTGGCATAAGTGAGACAAATCAGTTTAAAAACTCAGATGCAAATGCAAAAAAATCACTGAAAATGATGGATCATATACATGATCTGTCATAATGACTGAAGAACATATCAGGCTTCTGTTGAAGTGACAGCAAGGCAAGACCAGATGCAAACACCAGGCAGTGTTACAGGCTGAGGACAGAGTGGCTGGAGAGCAGCCAAGAAGAAAGGGACCTGGGGATGCTGGTAGGTAGTAGGCTGAACAGGACCCAGCAGTGTGCCCAGGTGGCCAGGACAGCGAATAGCATCCTGGCCTGTTTCAGGAATAGTGTGGCCAGCAGGACAAGTGAGGTTATCCTTCCCCTGCGTTCAGCACTGGTCAGGCCACACCTTAAATACTGTGTCCAGTTCTGGTCCCCTCAATTCAAGAGAGATATTGAGTAAATGGAACATGTCCAGAGAAGGGTGACAAAGCTGGTGAGGGGCCTGGAGTACATTCCTATGATGAGAGGCTGAGGATGCTGGGGTTGTTTAGCCTGGAGAAGAGGAGGTTCAGGGGTGACATCATTGCTGTCTAAACTACCTGAAGGGAGATTGTAGCCAGGTGGGGGTTGGTCTCTTCTCTCAGGCAACCAGCAACAGAACAAGCGGCACAGTCTCAAGTTGTGCCGGGGAAGCTATAGGCTGGATACCAGGAGGAAGTTTTTCACAGAGAGAGTGATTTGCCATTGGAATGAACTGCCCAGGGAGGTGCTGGAGACACTATCTCTAGAGGTATTAAAGGAAAGACTGGATGGAACACTTAGTGCCATTAGATAGGGCTGGGTGATAGGTTGGATTGGATGATCTTGGAGGTCACTTCCAACCCGGCTTATTCTATTCTATTCAAACTCTGAATGTAGACAAATATAGACTCTGCAGAATGTCTTTCCAGTGAAAGCAAGGACTGTTCATAGTTTCTGGACAAGTTTTTTCCTTCCATACTCTCTGTGAGACTGCTTTGGTGTTGTTTCAGTCACGCTGAGTTATTGCCTGATTCTGATAGTTATGCTAAAGGCACCTCTTCTGGGAGGGCAGTCACACTGATATAAAGTAAAGTTGGAAAGCAATGTGCCTCTTTTTGTATGGATTGTTCCAGCCTCAACTCCATTTCACTAGAATGGTTGAACTGTTTCACTGGAAGTCAAACCTAGTCTAAGCGTACTTTAATTCTACTTAAATAGTATCTACTATCAAAGCATATTCAGATGGTTACTCAGAGATTTTCTGAGTTAGCCTGCTTCATTTGACAATAAAACAGATGGCAGCTTTTAGGAATATGAGTTTTGTTTACCTGTTTATGAAGAGTTTGTAGCTACTTTGTGTCCTTGACCCACTAAGGGTGGGTTCCCATGACCTGTGTGTCTGTGGAACTTTATCTGAAATGAATGAAGGAAATTTCACAATTGAAGCAACTGTAGCAGCACTCAGCATCAGATCTTGGGACTATTAAAACAAGGAGGAAATTTTGACTGGCTGCTTCCTCTCATATGTCGTTGCTTGAGCATGATAAATGGCTGTTCA
Source organism: Psilopogon haemacephalus (assembly GCA_013396835.1). Taxonomy (NCBI): domain Eukaryota; kingdom Metazoa; phylum Chordata; class Aves; order Piciformes; family Megalaimidae; genus Psilopogon; species Psilopogon haemacephalus. The sequence goes on along the minus strand of VWZI01021440.1, from coordinate 136,880 downwards.
ATAAGATTAATAATACTACGCCAGTAGTATTCCAGGTTCTTTAATTATCATTACTTCCTCTTGATAACCCCTCACGTGAATGTAATTTGGGAAATAGTTGAAAGGTGCAGTGGTTGTTATTTCAATATGTATGGCCATAATTTCTGAAAAAAATTTTGCTCTTCAGAGTTTGCTACTAGAACTCTTTGCTCTTTTATTCCAAGCATAAAATAAGAGTGGTGGGGAAGCCATGAAACTTCTCTGGCTTAATCAAAGTAGGATATAAAAAATCACTGAAAACTGTAAGTATTCCACTCATTACTTGCTACATTAAATATATTGTGAATATTTTTACATCATAAAAATATGGTGGGAATGTAGGGTGGTTTATGCAAATAAGATTTGTATAATTTTTTTGCAATCATTGCCTTCATTCATCTCTGCTACTACAGAAAGCATAGGCATCATTTTGCCCAAATACATGAAGGCTGCAATCTAGAGATAGAATCAGAGAGAGTTATACAGGCAGTGGGTCCATTAATATTTCTTCTATCAGAAAAGATGTTTTAAAACCTTTAGGGAAGGATGGGGAATGCTAAGGTTTTCTTCATTTAGATAGTTTCATTGATCTTATTTGAAGAATTGGATATCATACTGTTACATAGGTAGAATGATAGAGGCCATAAAACAAACTAAATGGAATCAATCATTGAAGCAAGCTTTTTCTCTGGATAAAATATCTATGAACTACACTCTGAGACCAAACTCTAAATTCCAACATAAAAACATGACATTGAACTTTAGTATACCAACCACCAACTGCAATTTTAAAAACTAGAAAATCTGCAGTCACGTTGCTAAAATATGCATAAACATGGTTGGGGTTTTTTTTCAGGCTGCAGATGGTCATGACAAAATGTGATATTTGAGATAAGCAAAACACTCAGGGCTAGTTAAAAAGTTAAGATTAAATCCCGTGCTCTGAAACTCCATGCTTTTTAATGAGAAAGCCTCACAAAATTTATAGGTTCCACACGATTGTATGAATATACTTTGACAAGCACATAAAATTCCCCTTTATTTTTATGCCTTAGATGTTATGGCAGTGGGACAAGGTGGCTAGCTTCAGTGTCCACACTGCCATACTTTGATCCCAAACAACACGTTACTGATGTTTAAGAAACATGTGGCCCTCAAAGAAGCGATCCTATGGATGACTGTTTAATTTATCAGATGTTATATAAGCTCAATGCAACACATTGATCTCACAGATGCCAATAGCTCTTTTTTGGATATATTATCTCAAGAAGGAATGTCTGCAGCAAACAAGCTCTCACATTCTGTGTTTTCCTCTGTATTTTTTAGAGTTCATCTTACAAAATCCTGAGTACAATGACCGATTTTTTTAAAAAATAATTTTAAAAACAGGCTTCTGAGTTTAGCCTTCACTATGTGCCAGTAGGTATGTGACTGACATGTATGTGTCACATAGGAAGCACCTGCAATTTCTGATTTTTATTGCTGCTTATATTGATTGCAATTCTGGAACTTTATAAAAGTGCCTTTCAGGATGAGAGTATCAACAGCAGTTGTATGAGTAACCTCACCTTCCTCAGCACTGGGGCTAAGGGCTTGGAACTGGGATGCAATTGCATGAGTGATCTTTTCTCATTCACTTTCTCTTTGGCAGACCTGTGATAATGCAGTAGGCACCAGATTCTTTGCCATCTTTCCTAAGGAAATTAGTCTCTTGACATCATGTTCTATGACTTCTATTCTCAACTAATAAACATTAAGCCTTTCAAATTTGGAAGAGTGTGGGTAGTAAACTCCTAAGAATTTAATGACAATCATCAGCCAGATATTATAAACTCAGATTAATGCTCTTCAATGAGAAAACACAGGGACAGCACTTTTCTGTTATTTATGGTGTCAATGAACTAACATGTTGATGTGCATACATTGTTGCATTTTAACTGATGTAGTGGCTGCCAGGGTTACACTTTAGGGAAGAAATTTCTGGGATTAAAAGAAAACAAAACCAAACCAAATCAACAAACCCACACATGCTTACAGAGCATATTTGACTCCATGCCACAGGAGGACCTAGTACATCATTTCTCATGGAAGCTCACAGAGGGAGGAAGTAACCTCTGAATTAAAGGTGTAAACTTCCACCTCTGGGTCTGGAAGCTCCCAAGGGGCTTCAGGAGAAATGCCCAAGGAAGAATGAAAACAAAAATTGAAAGCAGATGGGATGGTGAGTTACTGTGGAATGGAGAACAGAAATGGGCGGGAGTCTGAGAGTGTGCAGCTGGCTTAGCTTGCTTTTCTAGGAGATGTTGGTGACATTTAGCAACAGGATCCTTTCGCTCTTGGGCAAATTGAACATCCTGACTAAGTGTCCTTATCTCACATTCCAATTTAAACATGAGGACACACATGCATAGATTCCTTCTGAATCCCCTTCTTTGCTTCATAGTATCCTCTTGCACTTGATTTAAGTAGCTTGGGAAGGACCCTGACTGATGTCTACCACAGTATTTTCAATGAATGGATCCACTTTTAAACAGTTTCTTTCATGCTTTTCCTGCCATAAAAAGATTGAAAGTGGAGCTAGAACTCAAATTCTGATACCTCTAGATCAAGTAAATCAGAAAAACAGCATTGAAAACCAGCATTCAGCACTATTAAAACAATGCACTGACCAGGAAATACTCAATGCCTTTAGGAGAAAAATGAAAATGAAAAAAAGAAAAAAATGAGTTGTTTGGCTGTTTTTCCCTCTACATGTGAGAATTTGCCCCTGTATTTTTGAATGGGCTTGAAGCCCACCATTCAATTCTTAAATATTATTCATAGATTCAACTGATTTCAGTGCTGTCTTCTTGGCATTGCCTGTCATGTGCATTTGTGGGGTAGCTCCACCATTTCCCATCTGCTTCAAGACCTCGTGGAACAGAAACATGCTGTTAGGCTTTGTCTGTAATCTGCTGAACAGCTTCAATTGGCAAAGGGGACATAATAAAGCAAAAAAGCCGTGATGGCACTGCAGGCTAAGCAGGGAATACATGGCTTTACAGTAGGACAGAAGTGAAAAAACAATCCAGTATAAAGCTATCCTTCTTCCCTGCACCTTAGCACAAATATACTTCCCTAGTCACATAGCTACAAGTACATGGGCGTACCTATCACCTGACCAGACATGAGCAGCCTCATAATTCATAAACATAATCTTTCAGGAAAATCTTACCTCTCCTATGTCCTCGGTTAGACAGTATCAAAGATGTGCTTTCAGAAATACTATTAGAATCGCTGTAGTCCGCAGAGAGTTGTCTGTAATCTTCTGTTGACTGACTATAGTTCATTAATCCGGACCCTTTGTCTGGAAATGAAAAGGAAATATCACGAATCACATACTTTAATCACACATCATTGTATCTTCATAGTAACATAAATAGCATTTGGCCTGACTAATTTTCTATCATCCACATCTATCTGTCTTCTAACCCTGACTCCCAATTCCTTAAGGACCAAGGAAAGTTTGGCAACTGCATTCTATTATTTTCATAATCATATTCTGACCCAAAATTGTTCTTCTCCACCATTCCAATTAAAAGAAATCTAATGCATTATTTCTATTCTAAATGTTTGAGTTAAAGGTTTCAAAGTACAAATAACCTGCAAAGCTCTCCTTCCTTCTATTCCGAGGCCCAAAGCCTTCAGCTATAACGTATTCTTTCTGTATAGAATCATAGAATCAGTCAGGGTTAGAAGGGACCACAAGGATCATCTAGTTCCAACACCCCTGCCATGGACAGGGACACTTTATCCTAGATCAGGCTGGACAGAGCCTCATCCAGCCTGGCCTTAAACACCTCCGGGAAGTAGCCCCAGCCACCTCTCTGGGAAACCCATTCCAGGCTCTCACCACTCTCATGGTGAAGAACTTCCTCCTCACATCCAATCTGAATCTCCCCACCTCCAGTTTTGCTCCATTCCCCTCTCACCTGCTGATAGCCTAAGAAGTCCTTCCCCAGTTTTTCTGTAGGCCCCCTTCAGATACTGGAAGGCCACAATAAGGTCACCTTGGATCCTCTTCTCCAGACTGAAAACCCCAACTTTTTCAGGAGAGGTGCTCCAGCCTTCTGATCATCCTCCAGATCCTTCTCTGGATGTGCTCCAGCATGTCCATATCCCTCTTGTAATAGGGGCTCCAAAACTGGATGCAGTACTCCAGATGGGGTCTCACCAGAGCGGAGCAGAGGGGGAGAATCACCTCCCTCACCCTGCTGGCCACACTTCTCCTGATGCAGCCCAGACTCTGGTTGGCAAGTGCACATTGCCAGCTAATGTTGAGCTTCTCATCCACCAGCACCCCCAAGTCCCTCTCCTCAGGGCTGCTCTCCAGCCAGTCACTGCCAGTCTGTGTTTGCGCTTGGGATTGCCTCGACCCAGATGCAGGACCTTGCACTTGGCCTTGTTGAACCTCAAGAGGTTGGCTTGTGCCCATCTCTCCAGCCTGTCCAGTGTAGAGGGTGGAGAGTGCCCAGACACAATCCACTACCAGAGTCGGCTGCAGAAATTCCATTAAAGGGTTATCCTAAGTCATTAGGAACTACATATTTCTGTCTCACCCTAACTTTGGTTACATTATCTCTTGTCCTTTTTCAGAATGTCTTAGGGTGATATTTTTTGACTGAAAAGAAAGAAATAGAATGCTACCTTGGAAAGTGTCTCTTTTTCTCATGTCCAATAATACCTACAGGTACTACAGCATGTGTTAAATACTAGTTGAAGTTAATGGAACATATATGTGCTTTGCTGAATAGGGATTAGTTTGTTCAAGTGCCTAAAGATGATCATACTCAAATAAAGCCTGCATAGCTTGGGCCACTCTTCCCCTGCCCCCCAGGTCAGAGATTTCTGCTGAAGTGAAGTCCTGCATCTGGGTCGGTGCAATACCAAGCACAAATACAGGCTGGATGGTAAGTGGCTGGAGAGCAGCTCTGAGGAAAAGGACCTGGAGGTCTGGGTGGATGAGAAGCTCAACATGAGCCAACAGTGTGCACATGTGGCCCAGACAGCAACTGTGTGCTGGGCTGCATTAAGAGAAGGATTACCAGCAGGGCAAGGCAGGTGATTCTCCCCCTTTACTCTGCTCTCGTCAGACCCCACATGCAGTACTGTGTGCAGTTCTGGAGCCCCCAGCACAAGAAGGACATGGAACTGCTGGAGAGAGTCCAGAGGAGGGCCACGAAGATGATCAGAGGGCTGGAGCACTTCTGCTATGAGGACAGGCTGAAAGAGTTGGGGCTTTTCAGCCTGGAGAAGAGAAGGCTTTGAGGAGACCTTATAGCAGCCTACCAGTATCTGAGGGGAGCCTACAGGAGGGCTGGGGAGGGACTATTTACAAGGTCTTGTAATTACAAGACGAGGGGGAATGGGTTCAAATTGGTGGAGGGGAGATTTGAATGGGATGTTAGGAAGAAATTCTTCACAGTGAGAGTGGCGAGACACCGGAACGGGTTGCCCAGGGAGGTTGTGGCTGCTCCCTCCCTGGATGTGTTCAAGGCCAGGCTGGATGAGGTCTTGAGCGTCCTGATCTAGTGGGAGGTGTCCCTGCCTATGGCAGGGGGTTGGAACTGGATGATCTTTGAGGTCTCTTCCAACCTAGACTATTCTATGATTCTATGATTCTATATGATGCAGAAACCAGAAAAAAAGAAATATATAAACTTGAGGTCTATATTTAGTTACAGTTACAGAATTATGCTGAAGGATAATAAAATCTTAATCATAGTCAAATGAAATGTGCAAATAGCATGTGCTGGTTTATTTATATAGTGAGCAGGATTTGGCCTTGTGCCTTGAAATCACTCCAACAATCCATGTGTGAATTTATAAAATGTCTCTTGAATTCAAAATCAGAACTAAAATCAGAAAGAAAACACAAATCTTTGAGTAATCAAATAGGATGGATGAACATAGAATCCTTAATGCCAATGGGAAATCTTCACAGAATCCCACTCTACCTTTGAAAATGGACTGGAGCATACAAAATGCAAAAGCAGTCTTGAAAGCTGGTGGTTTTTTATATGCACATGTTTCATGCAGAGTGCTTTAAGAGACAGATCTGTGCAAGCTGATTTATGATCATTGTTTTGCAGCTCTCAGACTACTGTCCTCTGAGGAAATAAGGAACAGAAACCTTGCTGACTTGCCTCAGAGTCTTTCCATTATGAAGTCATTTATATGTAAAGCAATAAACATCCTATATCCACACTACATGTAATCACTACAGCATGAAATTAAACTATTCACTTAGCTTGAGAAAGATTCAGAAAAGACTTGCTGTATCCTTATAACATAATTCACATTTTAAGTCTTTCTTTACCTTGATGAAAATTCATCTGGGAGGACAATGGTGAGGTGTCAGATATTTTCTCATGCAGTCTTTTCCTTATTACATGACTCCTGTTAAGGTGAGAGGCTGTGCTGTCTTCATTGACTACCCACTCTACCTAGAAGACAGTAGTACTGCAAGTCAATGTCGTACGATATGTGAACTTCAGACTCTCATACCAAAGTGATCCTTGCCCTCTGCTTGTCAGAGGCTGTTGATTTGCTTGGAGTAAGCAGCGTCATCTTCTCAGATTAGCACAGAGCATGGCTTCCTGCAGTCGTGGAAGACACCCTCTGTTACAGTGGGGAAATAGAACAGTAGAGAGTCCCAGAGAAAGGTTCATCTCAGAATGCTAATGAATACTGCTTGCACAGAAAACAAAAACTTGCAGTGTGTTTTCCTCCAGTTTCATTCAGCTTGTCATCAAAAAAATGTTCAAATGTTGAAAAAGACTCAGAGGCTTATTTATTAAAGACTTCACATGGCCAGGCTTGATTGAACAAGAAACACACAGTTCCACTCAGAGATAATGAATGAAACTCTCAGAATGATGTAAATGTGGTTTCTTTGCATTTCACAAAGAAAATCTAAAAGCAGAATGAAAAATGTGGGGGAAATCTTTTCTCTTGCACTAAGTCCATTCTTTTGGCCAACATGAAGTCTCTGCAAAGGTTATTAGTTCAGTATAACCAAATAAATGAAGGTATTGTCAATGCAATAGCATCATTTTCCAGGAGTGTAAGAGTGGTGTGGAAGTTGGCTTCATTGCCTCCTTTGCTTGTACACATTACCATTCAATTTTTCTGCTTCAAAGTCTAGAACCAAATCTCTCTTCCTTAATTCACAGAAGCATTAATTTCAGGCAACTGATCACCTCTATCCCACATTGCTGCTCACATCTCTTACCAAAGAAAAGATGTTTAAAGTATGAGGTAGTACCTACCTCACTGACACTTCCCACAGCGAACTGGACCATTTTCTTTATGTAGACGTTTGCAGGTAAGGAGGAAGGTTCCTTCTGATGTGCCTCACATGCTTCCAGGATTGATTCAGGAGAAAGTCTTTTCTGTGGCAGATCTTCACATAGTGTCAGCAAAAGCATGTGTAGTTGGTCACTCAGCTGGAGGGACTGAGTCAAAATAAAGGTACCATCAAATGACATCTCCCAGTGGTCTGAAATTCTGTGTAAACTAGGACCAGGAGTTTCTGCAGGTTCTTCACCATAGGTGAGAAATGGGCATTGAATTATTTTAGACTTTGGGAACCAAATTTGAGATAGGCAGTGTAATAGGACTAAATGGAGCCTAAACTATGATCCAGGATATCTTTGGTGGGAAATGGAATCTGCAAGGATGTTAGCAGCCCATATAAGGGCTTCTTGGTGACAGACAACAGCTCAGTCTGCTTCAGAGCTTAAAGATGCATGTAAGAAAGACATGTGACAGCATCAGCTTCAAAAAAATGAGGAGTTACACCAGCCAAAACTGTCACCATAGAGACCAGATACTTAAATTTAAGAGTCATCTAGTTTATAGCACTTCTTTTCTTAGACCATGCATACCCATGAAAGGTAGGCTAAATCTACTAAAAGATTATGTTCTTCAAGTAAAAAACACACAATCAAAGGCACCTATATAGAAATCAAGCAAAATATAGGCTACAAATCTTTGAAATTCTTCTAGGTAAGTAAGAAATGCAAATATTTCAACTAGCAGAGATGCTGGCAGAACTTGCTCAGAAATGAGTGGAGTTATTTAGTTTTATTTCAGCATCTCATTCTTTGAAAAAGTGCCAAAGTGTGCACAGCACCATAGTCATGACAACATGATGTTTATAATTTAGCCCTTCCTATCTTAGAATCACAGAACCATTTAGGCTGGAAAAGACCATTAAGATCAATGAGACCAGTTGTAAACCCTAGCCCTGCCCTGTCCACCACTAAACCATGTCTGTAAGTACCACATCTACAGGTCTTTTAAATACATTCAGGGATGGTGACCCATCTGCTTCCCTGGGCAGCCTATTCCTTATTACAGTTTTGGAGTAAATAATCTTAACTCTTAAAAGCAAAATGTAGTTCATTTTAATTGGAACAGTTCTGGGTTTTGAAGAAAAAAGGAGAGAAAAAAATGAAAGAGGAATGATAAGATGCGGCCTAATTCAATTCCTGATTTGGATGGAATGGCATTTTTAAAGTCTGGATCTTGACACAGCTTTCCAATTCTTTCTAGTCACCAAAATATAAAGCAGGTTATGCATCTCAACCTTTGAACCTACCAATGTAAGGCAGAATAAAAGAAAACTAAAATCTTTTTTATTACTGGCCTGGTTTGGAGGAACCTGGTAGTCTGCTGACCAATAGAGGGTCATTCCTAAGGAATACACCAACATCTGGCAGAACAGAAAAAGAAACCCTGGTAAAATTAAATACATTAAATACACAGAAACCTCACACTAGAGAGACCATATTTATATGTCTTTGATCACAAAATGGCAGAAGTCAAACATAAACAGCTTTAAAACTGGACTAGAGGAAAAAAAAATCTAAAAGTACAATACTGACTCTTGGCTTATGGACTAGATGCCATACAAGTGTTGTTCAACTTGAGGAAATGAGTGAGGCTGCCCTCTTCCCAGTGATGCCATGAATAGGAAAATAAATCTCCATTATTGGTTTTGAAGTTCTCTCACTGGTGATTAAAGCTCTCCCCTACCTGTGGGACTGACTAGCAATCATCTCCAGGAAGAGGATTACTGTAGTAAGGATCATCTATCATGAAGATGCACGCTTCCGCATAGCAGCTTGTCCCAGGTTCATAGAATCATAGAATGTTTTGGTTGGAAGAGACCTCAAAGATCATCCAGTTCCAACCCCCTGCCATAGGCAGGGACCCCTCCCACTAGATCAGGACAATCAAGACATCATCCAGCCTGGCCTTGAACATCAGGGAGGGAGCAGCCACAACCTCCCTGGGCAACCCGTTCCGGTGTCTCGCCACTCTCACTGTGAAGAATTTCTTCCTAACATCCCGTTCAAATCTCCCCTCCACCAATTTGAACCCATTCCCCCTCGTCTTGTAATTACAAGACCTTGTAAATAGTCTCTCCCCAGCCCTCCTGTAGGCTCCCCTCAGATACTGGTAGGCTGCTATAAGGTCTCCTCAAAGCCTTCTCTTCTCCAGGCTGAAAAGCCCCAACTCTTTCAGCCTGTCCTCATAGCAGAGGTGCTCCAGCCCTCTGATCATCTTCGTGGCCCTCCTCTGGACTCTCTCCAGCAGTTCCATGTCCTTCTTGTGCTGGGGGCTCCAGAACTGCACACAGCAATCCAGGTTGGGAATTGTAGGGTTCAAACTCCTCTAGAGACTATGAGGAGAATGTTATTCAATTCCATAATTCTGCTATCTCTTCATAAGCTCACAGCAAGGGTAGCTTGTCCTCCTTTTCCTCCCCTGCCAGCCGTGTCTGGGCAGGAGCTGTTATCAGGTAAATATGTAAGCAGGTAAGCCTGTTTGGGGGCTTAGGAATGGCAGAGGCATGGTGGGGGGGAGAACTTGGAGCATTGGGATTTATAGATTTAGTTTTGCGATGGGAATAAAATTCAAGGGGGTTGCTATAACTTCTACATCTGCTCTGTAACCTTTCCACGCATCTCTCTCTCCAAAATATAATTCTGTTATTTTCTCCAATTCGTTTGAGAGTTTTTATTCTGTCGGCAGTAAAACCATGACACAGCTGAGTGATCTCTTACATGGGAGTCTGCAACTACTGTGCTCTGCCCGAGGAACTAGGCACTGGTGTGGTTCTAGCGGCATTTAAAACTTTCAGGTACCTGAGTATTCTGTCTTACCATCTTGCAAGACACTCATTTGGCAGGGGTAAGGAAAGTAAATTACTAACAAAGCTGAACTTACTTCTGACTTCCTGGGAGTGCTTCCACTCTCTGATAGTATGGATGCAGCAGTCCTGTTGCTTCTGGGATTACAGCTGCTGTATCTGGTTAAGCATCATGTTCATAGAAATATTCTTTTTTTGCTGTGGGCTTTTACAAATAACACATCTCTGCAGATCTTGAGGACTGATGTTCAAAACTGATTTTCATGCTTATATACTGATCTAATGGTGCGCTACAAGATATATACAAATCTTTCAAATCATGCTGTTATTAGAAATGGAGTTTGATGTGTGATACCTGGTGTGCTGCATTAAAATCCCACTAACTTGTCTTCACTATCAATATCTCTTTTGTAATATGCCTCACCTTTGTTAATCCAATGTGCTGGTTTTTACTTTGTCTGTGCAGCAGTTCTGGTGCACTGAAAGGGACAGCTTCTGTTTGAGGTGCATTGTTTTGGAGGGACAAATTTCCTTCTGCAGATAGTAGTACTGACCATGGACAAATCACACAGAAGGCAGGATCTGAAAAATATTGAAGGAGATGGACTTCTTAGTGTCGAATTCACTGCACTTGGAATATCAAATTGGTGTCTCAGCTACATATCAAAACCTATCATCAAAGCTTCCTGGAGATGCACACAGAAATCAGTGGAATGTTCATTTACACCTGGCTGATTTTGTCAGCTGGAATTCAGCGATGGTTTGATTTTACACATATAAATAATATATTGATTTCAACGAATTTCTAAAGCATAAGAAAAGGCAGAATTACATCCTATGTACAGAAAATTGACAATTTTGATATATCTTTTAATGCAAGGCACCAGAGAGTACTGGAAAAGTAGAACACTCCATTCAATACAAAATAAACGCATTAAATCTGGCATTTGCAAGAGACTTTACTTTAGCTTCCATTATATTGCATTACCATGGTACAAATCTCTTATCTGCAGTGAGAGTGTTTTGTTCTGTTTGCTGCTTCTAGTCAGTAAGCTCCATATTTTAGTAACCTCTCTCTCAGTGTATTGTGTGTATCAAAGCCAACTTACTTCACCAGAAAGCCAGTGTCATTACCTTTTTATTTCCATCATACAGACGAAGAAACAGATGCAGAGCCCAGCTTCCATGACTACAATCAATGGAAGATGAGGTAGCAGTAGAAACAAACTTCCTAAGCCCTAGTGCTATAAGCTGCTAAGCTCTTCCTTAACTGGAAACATCATTTTCAACTAACCTGAACTTTTGGATTTTTTTTTAAATAAAAATTTTAATATTAAAATTATCCAAACTAAAATTTAGAATCATTTTAACAACCACAATATTTTAGCATTATTCACAATCAGTACTTCTGTCTGCATGTCTCTTCTGTTAAGAGAGGGGCTATGTGGGGAAAAAAAAAAAAGTATTTTCAAATAATAAATCACAGAATCAGATAATTGTTTCAGTTGGAAAAAAAAATTCATCAACCTAACACCACCATGTCTATTAAAACATGTTCTAAAGTGCTATGACTACATGATTTTTTAACACCTTAAGGGATGTTGACTCCACCACCTCCCTTGGAAACATTTTCAAAAGTCTGACAACTCTTTCAATAAATACCTTTTTTTTCCAGGTATCCAATCTAAACCTCACCCAATACAATTTGAGGCCGTTTCCTCTCATTCTATCACTTGATACTAGGGAGAAAACACCAACCCGCCCCTCACTATAACCTCCTTTTAGGTAGTTGTAAAGAGCAATGGAGTCTCCCCTTGGCCTCCTCTTCCCCAGACTAAATAGCCCCAGTTCCCTTATATGCTGCTCTAAAAATTTGCTCTCCAGGCCCAAAGTTCAGGTCCCACTGAGATTTGAACTCAGATCGCTGGATTCAGAGTCCAGAGTGCTCACCATTACACCATGGGACCTCCTGGATATATACTTCCTCAAATCTGGCAGGGTCATGAGGACACTAGCAGGCATTAATGGCCCTGACCAGCCTTATTTGAGACCTGCCTCCATCTTTTGCCCATAGTCCCAGGCTTGATGAGACACTGCCCCTCTGCCTGAGGTACGGTGAAGGAGTGCCTGTCTCCAGCTCAGCCGCAGCCATACTTTCCCTGACTGTGGACCTCACTGATTGTGACCCACAGACTGACTTCTCAGCATAACCTGATTTGTTTTGTCACTGTGGACTTGTCTGGTGATCTCTGGGCTGTCTGACCCTGGTTGCTCACACCAGACTTGATTTTGACTCAGCTTCCCAGCCTGACCTTGGACCTGTCTTATCATCACAAACTTGTGTGGTGGTCGGGATTCTCAAATCAGTGCCATGCCCTGCTTTCCTTACTTGGGTGCTGTATAATAGGGTCCTGGCTGGCACAGTGCCTGCTTTGCCAGCCTTGTAACTGTGCTTGGGTCTCAATATCCTCTTCCTTAGGGAACACTTGCTCTTGTTGTCCTCTGAAAAAAATCTATTTGTAGGTGTCTCAGTAATGGGCTATGATCTTCTCGTAAAGGGCTGTGTACTCTTAAAAAAAGATCACTGCAGAGAACCACTGAGGTCAGTCCCAGTACTCTGAAGTAGGAGTGGAAGCATGAGGGTGTTTTGCAAACAGTCTATCTACCCTTGCATGCGTTAGTGAATTTGACTAAAGATATACATATTATTTCATTAAAATATTAATCTTGAAAGCATGATAAAAAGCATCTAAGACCAATCTGTTTGTTTTATAAAGATGAAAAGCTGTATTAACTATAGCAATATTTAGATAAAGGGTTCTTGAAAACATAGGTAATCTTTTTATTAATAATTTTTTGCTATTGAACCACATTCTTCAATCTAAGCCATAAGAACAAAGACCATTCAGTTCTCCATAGGAGAAAAGCTCAGAAATATGCTCTAAGTGCTTTGGTATTTTAGCCTTTTAAAATTACGTATTTTTAAATGACTACTTAGTTTTTATACATGGGGGTTAAAAAATGAAGGTCAAATATATATTAAAAGTTAAGCTGAGAACTCATACACACCTAGAGCCAGAGGGCCCAGAAATCCAAGACTTATGGACCACTGGTATTTGCAAGAGTCATGGCATTTACTTCTTTAGAAAATTAAAGCCCTTAAATTCATTAGCTAATCTACTTTTTAGGTCCTTCTCTATTTTTTTGTAATACTGTATGCAATACAGCTTGCACATGCTGGGAAATTTTTCAGTTTTAAAAAGAAAAAGCCAGCTTGTACTTTAGCCTCAATGAAGATTCCCTGGCTTTCTGCAATGTTGGCCAGCCAATGAGGCAGCATACCTGCCTACCCAGTCACTGCCCAAACGTACCGGCAATAATGCCATAGCAAGTGCTGCTGACACTACCATGTCTAGCAGGATTTATTACATCAAGCACAGTGCAGCAAAACCACAGCAGAACTAGTTCTGAGAAGAGGCTGTTTTGAGAAGCAATATAGCTGTAATTAAGAGATGTGGAGGCAGAGATATGGCTTAGTCAACTGGAATGATGCCATGCAGAGGCAGTTCACCTTCACTGCCCTTCAAGGAACTGGATCACTCTCAAGAGACATGCAACAAATCTTTCTTTTTTTCCCCTTTTTTTTCCCTTTTTTTTTAACAAACAAGAGATCAGGAGAGCATAGTGTCAGTTTAGTGTCTGGCAGAGGGTCAATTAGCTGTGATGGACCTGAGCAGAATCTATCCAGATGGGTAACTGTGCTTCATTCCTTTGTGCATTCCTGGTATCTGTCTTGACTGGGCTGTTCTGACCTCTTGTTACACCAGATAATAGAGAGCTGATGCTATAGTAGACCTCCTATAGTGTTCCAGTCCATTACAAACTAGCTGGCAATAAAAGTTCAGTGCTCCACTTATAGCAGAAGTTGAACATCACTTGTGTTCAGTATTTTGTATTTTGATACTACATGCTCATGAACACATCTCATCCATTCTCCCCTCAAAAGGAGTATACGTTGTCCTAAACAGTCCTCAAAACATGACAGGTTGCTCAGCTGTGCTGTCTTGTACAGCTGGCCTACTTGGTAAGCATTCATCATGATGACTTGCCTAGCCATTGTGGTAAGTCACATTCTCTTACTAGCTGAATAAGAAGCCACGTGGATTTGCCTGTCCTCCTTAATCAGTACACGAAGGACATAATCCTAGCTGGCACTGTACTTTCTGTGTTTGTTATTCAGATTTTAAAAAGAACTCTTCTGTCTTGTTCCATGTATAGCTGTACTTTGATGAATTAATATCTGATGTGTAATTTGGGAAAAATAAAACAACAACAAAAAACCCAAACCTGTGAAGAACGATTACCTTGCAGAGAAATGTGCATGTAATCCCAACAGCATTGCAATATTTCTTTTTCTTTATTAGCAACATGCTGTTATTTCTGTTAGTGCTTTTTATCTCAACATGCTCCTTTCATCCCCAGCAAACTCAAAAAAAAGCTAAAATAACTGAAGAATGAATTCCCAGAAGTAAGACCTCTAAGCAGGTACGTTCCACCTCACCCTTGTGAAGGTTTTCCAGAAGATGCACTGTGGCCAAATACAAGAGCGCCCATATTTCTTCTTCCTCCAAAGGGCTTCCTTTTGCCCATAGGACCTCGGCCAGTGTCACACAGGAACTGCTCATGCCTGCTGCAATAAAAAACAGATTTTGAATGCACTAAAGTAGACTGGATCGCTCAAAGCAAGCCGTACTGATTAAAATGGTATCCTTTTCTCACAGTAAGAAATATTTTCTGAACTATCCCACTTCTTTGTTCAGAAAAAGTAGGTTTCATTCATTCCAATCTTAACCTGAGCAAGAGTAAACAAAAAGTATTTAACTAAGTGACTTCCTGTAATCTTTCTGAGTACTTTTACCCATGATTTTAATTCAATCACAAGATCCCGTGGGGTGACAGTTTTTGCTAAGGAGGTCCTTCATGAATATGTGCTGTTCTCATTTTGTGAGTGGTTATCTGAATGGTGAGGCATTGATTTTTCTTGCTCAAGTGGTTGCATTTGTCTACAAAAACATGATGGAATTAATCTGTGAGGAAAAGAATGGCAAAGTGAGAGGTGTTCTGTATCGTTAAAGGTTTATAAGCACAGTCCAACAGAGCAATTGAGTGTAATTCATTGTTTAGCAGATTGATAAGTAAGTTTCAAGACTCTTACTGAATTCATTGATGAGAGATATTCTTGGTTTAGAAGCTGAGACTCGGAGCTTGTGGTTCATCCATATCAACAGCCTCAGCTGTAGTGCAGCATCAGATTATTTTGAGAAAGGCATCTTGGAGTGAATCATAATTTTATATTTTACCTATTGGAAAATTATTTTCTTCACCTCAGCCAATGAGAAACTGAATTGTGATCAAGGCCTCTTTTCCTCAGAATATTATATCATACTAAATATTATCAAAGAAGGTTTTGTTTTCCATAAATGAGTCTAATTTTTTCATTTAACCAGTTCAAAATTTCTATAATTTACTAATTCAGGCAGAGCTGCTCTAGGTCTAGACATCTGTAAGGAAAACTAATTCTGAGCTTAAAATTAGCTAAAAAGGTTTGAACTTAATTTATGTTTTTGCTGTTATTATCCCATAACAGTGTGCTCCATGGGTCCATTGTATGCTCTGTAGATAGAAGGAAAGTTGGAAGTGATTGATCTACCACTTTGAGGTTTTGACATTTTCTGTAGACCACCGAGGGAGGACACTAGAGCCTAGGATAATATTGTAATTTACAGGATTATAAATGCTACTGTCAAATTACTTTGAGTCTCAAAAGAGATCTTTTCTCCCTAACAATGTCTTCACTCTCTGTACACAGGCTATGTACTGCTAGCATTTGCTGTCTGCAATAGAATTTACCACATCTGCAACAGAATATACTGTGTCTTACAGGTGATTTCTTTGCCAGGTTCCAACTTACGCAGTTTTCAAGGGGTCACTGCAAGAGCATTACATTATTCTGCGGGACCAACCTATTGCTGATTAACAGACTAGCCAGACTTTGATTCATGGGGTCTTGTCTTGGCTCATAAGCTTCCAAATAAGGAATCACAACACTGGAAGAATGATCCCTTGCTGCAATCACTACAGGATTACAAACCAACCTAGTGACATTTTAAACAGAACCAGAATCCTAATTTTGGTCTATGCAGCTTCAAAGGGTAGTAAAGCTTCTTAAGAACCTAATCTTAATTAGAAGAGACAGATAAATCTTCTTAATCTAAGCCATCACCATTTCTCTTAATAATAAATTACTGTGGTAGCATTTCACTTAACCCTGTGGTCCTGGGCCTAGGCAATCAATTCATGTGCCCAGAGCCAGAGTCTGTATGGATTCTCTGTATGGGTGATCCTCTGGACTGTACTTTGTGCTGTTTTACTCTTGGTTGTGCTGGGAGGAGCAGCAGGGCATCTTCTATTTTTTATAGAAGTGCTTATATCAAGTGATTTCAGAGGTGAGAGTTCTAGCTAGTTAAAGTTACTCATTAAGCAACTACACAGTGTGCAGGCAGTACAGCTTTATAGAGCCAAAGTGAAATCTCCATTTACACCACAGCTGCTTAACTTTTCTAGTGAATGTTCATTCTAAAAGTAATGTCTCAGATCAATACTAAGTAGGACTTACATGAATCCTGCTAGTAACGATGTGCAAACTCCCTCCAAATATTATTATATTGTATGGCCACGGAGAGAATAACCTCTTTTAAAAGTGATTAATTATTTATTTAATGCAACATAGAGTTAAGTGATGTGTAATTTTAAAAGCAAATTGACAACTGATTTTTTAACATGCTCTAAATGTCTCATAATTTTGGGTGTTATTTTTGACTTTTGGTTTTTAAGACCAGTGATATCTGACCAAAAATTGTGTGAGTGCTTGAGGGAAAAATGCAATTAATTTCCTTTTATAACTGAGCTACGCTATATATATATGATCTGATATAACCATAAAATTGATATAAAGATATCATTGCAGAATTGCACATAATCATGATCTCTTGACTCAATAAAAGCTATAATCCGGAACCAAACAATTCTGACTTTCAAACAAGCTACAACTGACAAATCAAAGTAGACAAATTAGGAGGCAAGGAGGAAAAAATTAACAATAACCTTGCAAGAAAGGGACTTGATTGTTTGCAGTAATACTACACATCAGATAATTATGCTAGATCTAGTTGAGCCTGCGGGGAAAAATTAGAGAAGCAGAATGTAATCATCCACTTTGGAGTTTGGCCAGGATATGGAGGTTAACATATTTTTGCCCAGGAAAAGTAGAAAGGGCTTTCAGTACCAGTTTGTTTTCTGAGGTCAATGACAAATCTTCATCTGACTTCTATGGAAGAAGACAGTGCCATCCAAAAAGGCAAATTAGCCTAAAACATGCTCCCTATTCTAACCTTTGCAACACATTTTTTCATTACGTGGACTGTCTCAAGTAAATAGATTTTCTCTTGGAAGAATTTAAGCTACTATTCCTGTATAGACAAAAAAAGGACACTGAAGACAGGCTACCATGTATTTTTTGCTACAAACATCCACCTATTTATCATTTTTAACTCCAAAGTATTTAATTCTATTTTGGTATATTTTGCTTTATCGTATATGTAAGCTTCTGCCCAGTCATTGATATCTAGAGTCAGTGAAATAAATTGAATTAGTTATTGAAGATAATGCACTACATCTTTGTATCCAAACACTTAATAACTATCAGGCATTATTAATTTAATATACCAGGGTCCGTTTATGTACAACTTGGTTTTATTAGACTTGACAATCTTATTTAGTAAAATGTAAGGGAACACCTCAACATTTTTTCAATCATCATTTTGACTATTGCTTCTTTGTTGACTGTATAAATTCAACAAAAGAGCTAAAACCTGCTACTTTCGTAAGGCAACTGACCTTTCCTTATCAAACACAGTCATGTGATTTAAACATCCTCAAGAGGATCAGGACATCTGAATTCATAACTAAATGACAGCCCTTTCCATGCAAGCCTGTCAGAGTGACCTCACTGGGGAGCTGGTTCAGCTGCAGAATCAGATTCTATAGCATGAATATTGCAGTTCATTACCTGGCTGATGGAAAAAAAAGATACGGAAAGGAAGATCACAGGACACAGCAGTGAATAACATCATGAGGAAAAAGAAATTATGCTTAGGTTTTGGAAATTTGGAGTCATGTTTATTTCTGATATACTTCTAAAGGTGTGGAGCATTAGCAGATTTTCCCCATTTGAGCATTCTGAACAATAACTGGAAGTGAGAACATTGTCAAATTGCTTGCATATAAAGCACAACAGCAACGAAGGATTAACCCTGGTAAGATCCAAGCATTTTGTGAACTGCAAAGGCTTCTGTCAAACCAGTAAAGCCTTTCAATTTTTGCTGTCTGGAATGCTATTCTTGTAGAGGTCCTGTTGTGAATAGAATAGAATAGAATAGAATAGAATAGAATAGAATAGAATAGAATAGAACAGAACAGAACAGAACAGAACAGAATAGAATAGAATAGGCCAGGTTCGAAGAGACCTCCAAGATCATCCAGTCTTCTGCTTCATTGGTCTGTAATAAATTTTGACTTGCTGAAAGCTGTAAATACACACAGATTTTGCAAGCAGTTGTGTCTAAGAAAGGTATATTGACTACGGATTGAACATAAATGCCCATCATAGCCCTCCTCTAGAGGTGACTTAATTGATTTTGACATGAATGAGCCAGACAGAGACCACATAAGTAGGTCCTCTAACAGATCTGAGAGATTGCTGACCTCTGTCACTAACCTCACTAAGAGACTGAGTGTAGGCTTGTACTGGCAGGCAAGTGAGAGGAGGCTTGGTGTGTAACCTCTTTCATTTCCACCTCTATATCCAGAAAAAAAAAAAAGTCTACTCATAATAGCACATCCAACCTGGTGTAAACACGTTGAACATGAAAATACATTAAGTTGGCTAATACTGATCTTGCTTCATTTAACTGCTACACTGTATGGAAGATTCTGCATCTCCATTGGGCAACATTAGAGATCAGAAATTGTTCCAGTACTGCACTGAAGGACACACCAATAAAACTAGAGAGTAGTCTACACAAAGATGGTCTTTAACAAATTTTCTCCAGATACAGTATTTGTCTCAGCCTTCTATCCAATTTCTTTGCTGTCTAGCAGTCCCCTGTAGGCCTTAGGTCCTGACTGATAGCCTAAAAGCACCTCCTGTAAATGAATGACCAAACCCAGGGGCACCAAATCCTGCTTCAGCATAGCCAAAGGCAAAACTTTTTGTATCAGTGGGAGTAAAGTGAATTGGGGAAGAAAAACTTTTTTGGAAAAAAGAACTTAGCCAGGGTACCTCAGGTTCTATTCTGCAAGATGTCAAGCAGTCTGGTTTGGATCAAAGCTGATAAAATGCCAAGAAAGATGGGAAATTAATGTGACATTTTCCTAGGGTGTTGGAGGGCTAATAGACTGATTTACAGGGCTGAAAAGGGGTCCGTAGCAGACAGGTTAGCAAGACAGCCTCGATCATTCTTAGGAATCTTTTATAACAAAAAGCAGCTAGTAAAATCCATTTTCAGTCAGCATTCTTTTACTTGATATGAGGTACTGTACAATTAGTTAATTAACATATCAGGTAATGTAATTTACGGACACACCCAGGTGAGGACTTTAACCTAAATAAAATCAGCCTGTCTATCCTATCTCTGTGGTTCCACCCTTCAAAGATTAATAACTTACAGTAAAATGTGACATTGGAGCACCTTATGTTTCAAAGTAGCCCAATGCTGAGTTTGTATCTTTAAATTTTTTTATGACACGAGTTCAGAAACTTCATCAAAAGAGACTGAAAATTCATTGAAGGATAGAAGTGAATTAAACCAAAAATAAAATCTAATGAAGGGAAAGACAAATAGCTTTTTAAAATAGCAAGTATCGCAAACATGCTAAGAAGTTTTTGAAGCCTATCTCAGGATTTGCTGTGCAATAAATCAAACTTAGAATACAAAATTAGGGAGATTAAAAATAGGGCAAATATTAATATTTGGATTGAGCTATCGTTTTGAAACCACCGGTGATAATCCCAAAGCAAATTTACAGAATTTATGAACAGGCTGTTCCAAACCTAACAGTACATTGACATGATGGAGGCAGAACACTTCCTCCAGTCACAGGTACATCTGGTACCTTTCTCACCATCTCTGACTTTCTTCAGTTGTGATGGCAGGGAGAGCACTTGGCATGACCCTAAACCAGGGCCAGAATCACCTCTGTGCATTTTGCAGGTGGTACCTTCAAGGAGGATATTTCATTGGTCTCTATTCACTTAAATATTATAGAGTTCTAAATATGAATGTAGAGGTATTTTTGAAATTAAAAATTATCCCAGTATTAAATACTAATGAAATATAAGATTAAATATTCGATGTATGGAATAATTTCTGAATTGAAACAGGATGACAGGGCTTGCCTTTCGTAGAGGCACAAGACTATTGCATAGTTGTTTCAAACTACCACAATAGTACATAAGTATTAAACTGATTCTAGGTCTCCACAGACAGTTTGGGATCAATGAAATAATTCTGTCTCACTCACACTTAAGTATTCTTAAATGAACAATTTTAAGGAAGATCACGTTATTTTGTTGCTCAACTACATGTTACTTGCTTCCTAAAAAAAAACGCATGCAAAAACAAAACAAAAGCCAAGCCCTGTAATTTGGAATACTGTATGGAAATTTGAAGAGATGTTGGTCTCCAAAATAACCAGGAAAGAGGCAGTTAGGAGGTACTGAGGAAGAACCAAAAGCTAAGACCAAGCTGTCTGTCAGTGAGAACCCTAAACCTGTTTTATTTTGTATCTGATTGATAACAATCCACAAAACTTTAACATGAAATTGGCTACAGGAGGAAGAAGATAATTGCCTCATCCTGTAATTGTGAGCTTCTGATAGGGTCTGATACTTCAGGTTATATTTTGTTTTTAAAGAACAATACACTTCTGTAAGACAAACCAAGCTTCTCAAAAATATAGTACATAATTATTTACTCAGAAATGGTAACTAAATATATTGATTCTATAGACACTGTTCATTCATATAATTTAAAATTTAAAACTCAAGTAAACTCTCAAACAGCAAATTCTAAAAATATCTTAAAATGGAGTTAAAATGGAATTAAGGGAATATTGTTGATGTCACCAAGCTAACAACTGTTACTGATAATCTTAGGGGAAATACAGAAAAAAAAATGTATTGAAAAGAAATGTACTATAACACCCCAGTAATAACTGTATTAATATTTTAGAGAATTTTTTAAAAATAAACAAACTGGGGAGATTAGATGCCCCTAGTGTGTACTTCAGATTTTTTAAAGTGTATAAATTAAACTCTTAGCTTCTTGTGTATATAATGCATCTTAGGGCCAGTATAGTAATCCCTTAATATATCTAAAGTCAGCTCTTGATACATGCTTTCCTTCATGGCAGCATGTTGCCTTTTTTTTCTGGAAATACAGGCAGAACAAGTAGACAAAAACTGGATAATTACTAATTACTTTGCTTAAATGCACCCTACTGTATTTCAGTGCTGTTTCTCCATAAAATACCAACAAATGTTAGCAACAGGAAAAGCTGGAGGAGACTGAAAAAAAGCACAATTTTGAAAGGTCTGGTTTAAAATTAATCTAAATCATTACCTGATTTATTCACATGAATTCCATACACCAGCGTTTGA
The DNA here is from genome assembly GCA_013396835.1 of Psilopogon haemacephalus. Taxonomy (NCBI): domain Eukaryota; kingdom Metazoa; phylum Chordata; class Aves; order Piciformes; family Megalaimidae; genus Psilopogon; species Psilopogon haemacephalus. Next base: position 114,882 of record VWZI01021440.1, on the reverse strand, counting down.
CTCACCGTAAACTCACACTGCATTCCTCACATCAGAGAAATTAATCTCACTAACTATGAAACTCAACTCTCTCAAATGTGAGGTAGAAATGTACAGGTTTATAACCTGGATAAACACTTCAAATTATGTTAAATATGTTAAAACAAAGTAGGCAGTTGGAGCCAAATCTGTAAACACCGACAAGTCAATAAGGGAGTGGCTTAAAGCATGACTTTTCCTTACAAAGTTTACACCACAGAAATTATACCCTCTAATGTACTTTTCTTTAGTTTATTTCCATTCTAGAAACGTGAACTTTTATCAACGGGAAAATTAACCAGACTATTGCAAAGTATTTAGCACTCAATGGGGATACAATCTCATTGCTGAAGAGTCAAATTTTGTTGTTAGGAAGTCATAAACTTCTTGTGGGCCAATCCTTTAAAAGTTTAATCTTTAAAGCAAAGAGTTGAAATCTGATTCTTGAGCAGTGTGTTTGTGTGCTTCCCTGTCAGGAATTTCATAATCTAAGGTGTTAGAAGCTGTGGCTTTATTATGTAATCTATGGACATTGTTCCTCAAAGGCACAGATGTTATTGATACCAAAAAGAAATCGCAATTAGAGGGCAAAATTCTGATTTCCTCTATACTTCAAAGTGAATCCACCTGTGAAGTTCAGAGGTACATTTACTGTCTGCAGTCAGTTTGCAAATAGATATTCATTCAGCATAAGTGTATCAAAACTTCTCACTGGATAGCTTTATCCAAAAGAAAGTGGTGTTATGTCTGGTCTTGTAAGCTTGGTATGTCTTATCACCTCCAACCTGGCTGACAGCAAATCCCAAGGGCCTCACTGAATAACAGAGAGCTATTGTCTTTCTTTTCTTTATTTTTTTTTTCATAAACCTTTCATTAAAAGCTCATTCTACAAGACAGCACAACATACTTATGGCCTAGAAATTAATCCAATGCATCTAATACATTATCTACATCCTGTTACTTCAAGGATTGAAGTGTCATAGTAGTATTTCTCTTTAATTGTTGTTTATGTCCATTTTTAGGCATTATATAATTCCCTGCAATGAGGCAACCTTATTCCAGACACAGGAACTGGAAATGAAGGGTCAAACGATGTGTTGATTCTGAAGTTAAATAGTAAGCACCACAACACAGGCAAAAAAAAAACCAAGCAAGCTTTACTCTACTTTCTTGAGGTGCCAAAAAAAATTAAGTCCCAAATGAAGATGGAGGATTAGTCTATAGTGTCTAGGCTTCTCACAGTCTATCCATAGTTTGTCAAGCAGATAATCCTAATGTAGTCAATGCTACTGTGCTTTACCTATTTTTAATATGTTAAACAGGTTCTCTACAGATAGCTTTTATACCTTTGCGGCAGAGAGAGATCCAAAGCTTCTAACCTCGATTCTGATGCTGACTAGCTCTGCCATCTGAGAAACCATCAGTGCCTTCTTTCACCACTTCACTGAGGATGATACCATTAGCTATCATTAGTAATTCACTTTACATGTAAATAGTAAATTACCAGCACTGTATTCCTCTGGAGTTTCCATCTATAAATTTCTATATCAGTGGTGTTTACAAAGCATATGCCCAAACTTCCACAGAATAAGGCTGCTTTTACTTTAGAAACTGCTAACTGTAATGCAGGGACTCACCTGACAACACTTTAGAGAGCAATAGAGAAGAAATTAGGAAACCAGTTTCTCAACTGAGAGTTTTCAGTCCTGGGTTATAATCACTAGAGACATGCTTTTCTGGTGTTTGGAGCTCAGCGCTCTTTCCTAAATAATAGCACTCAGTGTAAATTCATGAATAAACAACATGCTTAAACATGTTTTCCAGGATCATGTCAACTGTGTTACACAAAAGACTCATCCCTGCCAGAAGAACAGTGCTTTCTATTCCTTTGCCTTCAACAGAAAATGAAAATAGGCTGAGATACCCTGAATTCGCACCACTGAAATTCTGCCATAGGCGAACATTTGTAACTCCAGAAGGCGGCAAGAGGGAATAGCGCTAACATTCTAAATCATGATCTGACCAACTCTGTTTTATAATGTTTCCTACAAGCAAGCATCCTTCTAATCAGAAGTAACTAATGACTTGATAGAAATTAAATGAGATTAAATGTAAGAAAACCCAAGGTAAATATTAGATACAGCTGTACAAAGCCAAGAAGATGAATGCATTAATACTTAATTGATAATGAGATTAAGAGAAACATATAAGAACCTACCCGTACAAGTTGGACAGATGCTGCATCCAGAATAGTCTGCAATCTTCTATATTTTTGCCCAATACTAATTGTTTAGATCATCATAAATGTCATATTCAGGATTTGCGTGGAATTCTGTTTCTTGGTTTTTCTCTCTTTCTCTCCTGTTCTCTTCTCTCCTTCCTTCTCTTTCTTCTTTTCTCTCCTTCTACTGCTTTGTTTATATCTCGTAACCAAGCACTGTGTGGTCTGGCAAATGGCTAAGCAAGTAAACAGTAAGGTTCCTTCCCTTGTTTGCAATCCAAGCGTAGCAACTCCTGGTTTGAAGTTGAGACATGCGTCATGTCTGCTGAGGTTCTTTCCTTTCCTTTTGCTTTAATTTTTTTTCTTCCGTGCCCCCTGCCCCCCCCCCCTTTTTTTTTTTTTTTTTTTGGGGGGGGTTTTTTTTTTTTTTTTTTTTGT